>JAHWFP010025836.1:0-39833 GCA_023313725.1 Lithobius niger
GTGTTTGTTCCAATGTTTTGTTGTGCATTCTGTTATTTGTGATTCCGTCAGGTTTCAAGTGCTTTATATGTCTTTTCACATTAAATTAATACTTTGAATAAATGGGATCGAATTGGATATCGCCTCAGAGTTAGGGAAATTAGAGAAGTATGCTTTACAAATGGCATTTTTGGGTTAATTCGGAGTGACCTGGTGTTTAAAATTATATGGATGATTAAAGTAATTTCTTTGAGGGGAAGGGTGTAATGTGGTATTATGGTGCACTATTCAGTCTTATACACCACTTTACTGAGGCCGATATATAGGACATATAGATGCCTCTTTTCTAAAACAACTTTCATCACCTTTTTAACTTCAAAATTGGCACTGGAGCCAACCGGTTTTCACCGGCTGACCATCCCCAAGGAATATTATCTTTAGGTATTTCAATGGCGTCTTGCATGATTACATCATGCCAGACCCCATTGAAATGCAGGGGGTGGGCAAAAGAGGGTTTTTGCATTTCATGGCTTACGAAATTAATCCTTTTCTGTCGAGATGCTACTAGTGGATGGGTTTCATCAGATTAATGTATTTATTGTGTGAGATAGATCCAGAGTGATGGAAGGGCCACACCCTTTATAAGGGCTGGGCACCATCATACTTGATCTCGAGCAATTGATAGTTCCTCGATGCGGTTGGTAGTGACTTCGTCTTCCCACCTAATGCTTAGACTATTATTGTAGTTGAACAACGTAAGTTATTGAAGCCTAGTAGTGCGTTCATATGTTCCCCTATTCTGGCAATTAACTTTCGACATTAACTTTTATTTGATACAATACAGTGTATTGCCTTTTCCTCCGTATCAAACTTCTCGAGTGTCCCTTAGCACTTGGGTTGAACTGGTTGACTCGGACACAAACAATTTGTGTGCTAATTGCCTTTCAATCACGTTACATCCCTCTTACCCCTCTTGCGAAAAGGCAGACGAAGGTAACAGAGACAAACCGCTCTTGTCTTACAACTTGGGTGTATGAGAACATTCACAAAACTAAAGGGAAAGTTAACAAAAATGTTATTGACAAACCATGGTTTAACTTGCCATCTTACAATGCTTGAAACCTGATGGAAGTCACTGGGAAAATTACCGCGGTGTACATCACCAACGATTCTCCCAGCAACGTGAAATTATGGGGCGACATAGAATTTGGAGTAGCTCATTCTGATACTTCCTACAAATTTTTTGATGAAGACTTTATGAGGTTGGTTTCTCCGTAAACATTAAAAAAAATGTGTAAATAAAAAAACACGATGGATATTAAAAACTATGACTTTTTTGCGCCTAAGAAAGAACCTAAAATTCATTCATTTCTACCTTTGAATATCAGATGTCTTATTGTAGGCCCCCGAAAATTGGGGATAAACTAACTTACTGTTTAACATCATCTGCAACGAAAGATGGCTTGACTGTGATCGATTATTTATTTACAATAAAACTTTATGACAAGCAAAGTACAAAGCTTTGTGATCTCTATTTGCCGAAATTGAGGAAACAATAAGATGGAATGTTGAATTTGTTCACGAATCTCAAATAGATTTAATTCTGCCCAATGAACTAGACCCAAAATTTCGAAAGCTGATTTTTTTTGACAATTGCCTTTTGCACAAAGAAAAAAATCGAATACTATCGCTCGAGGACGTCATTCAAACGCCAATGTTTTTTATTGCAGTCAGTCCTACAGCGGAATCCTAAACAAGTGGTCAGAGACAACGCAAATTTATTAATTCTTTTCCCCGTGTATACGTTAAATTTGAAACACGTTTACGAAAATCACGTTGACAACGACATGGAATTTTCGGGCTTTAAAACGTTGAGTGGAACGTGTTGGGAAATGCCTTACGGTTTTTTTTATCAATTAAAAAAAAACGTTACACAAGTGGAGATATATCCGTTTGTTTTTACCTATTAAACAAAATAGAAAAATAAAAAAATAGAAACGAAACGAGAAATCGCACAATTCAAAAGACGTTTATCTAAAAAGTTTTTAAATCAACGTTTGGGTGAGAGAGAGCAAGAAGAATCGCTACAATAATTTTTTTAACCAGTAGTAAGCACTCTGAAACCGACAGTTGGTGCTATAAAACCAACATCGGTCGATGGTGTAAAAACTATAGAGCAGCGCATGCAAAGTGAGCCGATTAAAGCTTCCAAAGAGGACGAAAGTGATGGGATATCAACCGATCATTGTATTTATCGATGACTGCTTCCCATGTTGTTACTCTTAAAGTGAAGCCATTCTGAACTCCTCTCAATTTCCGCGTGGTCGAATATTCAACTCCAGAGCAACCCTCTATAATGCAAATCCTCTCGAGCCCAAACTGAATATGCCTCTTACGAGCACCGGTCCTATACTCACCCCCACATTTTCTGCGGCACAAGCTAGACGTCTTTCTACTCCCCACGAGCTTCCTAACATACCCGGACCCTCCATAGTTTGTTACCAGGTAAGAGTATCGGACAAACGGTTAAACATTTCTTGAGGAACGTTTTCGAAAATCTCAGTGAAACTGACTCTGTTTTCGGGCTACAGTACGACAAGAAAAAAGTCTAGCTGACCTTTGGGAATAAATTGGTTAAGATTTTTGAAAATGACATAGTAGTCAGGGAAAGCATTATTTGGGAAGACGCGTGCTTTGGACTTTGCTAGTTGTCAAACCTCTTATGTGCCAGTTGTCAAAGCAGCTTATGTGGACATGTTAAAAAATACTAACCCCATTTATATCAACAACGATCCCTCCACTCATAAACCCAAATCCAATCTTAGCGCCAAATGCGTAACCATCATCATTCCAATTTGAGATGACATAAAATCAAAGAAAAGAGGGATGGGTAAGGTTAAAAAAGTGGGTTATTTGAGCAGAATCGATTATAAATATTACGACAATCCTAATAACTTGATAAAGAGACTCAGGCTTTTGTACAATTGTACTTTGGCTGGTGATGACGAAATTAGAAACGAGATGGTCGAAATTTTATCAGAAATGCAGCAAAGACAAATCATAACTGCTTGGGAGAAAAGAGCAGCTTATCAAAATTTAGGTTTTGGTTAAAAAAGTTATACATAAAAAAAAATTGTGGAAACAAAAAAGTATCAAGATGGGGTATTGCGTCAAATGTAAATGTCACGCCACTAATGGCCCCGAGCCATCTGCTATTATAACCTCAAAAAATAACCGACAGATGGAAATCGTATTTTTGTGAGGTATGGAGGATGAAAAGAGCTTCCTTTATCATTTCTGGGAAAGGAATCGTAAACAAAATCACAGAAAAGTTACCAAACGAAATGCATTTGCTCGACTACCAATATTGCGGCCCCGGAACTGAACTGGAAAATAGATTGGCTCGAGGATATTTGGGAATTAATAACTAGATGAAGCGTGCAAAGAACACAACACAGCTTACTCTGAGAGCTCGGACTTGCTGTATAGAGGATGTGATAGATTGTAATTGCTGATGTCGAATCTATCTATCTCAATTTTCATATCCTGGTAAAAATCGTCAGTCTCTACCTGGTAGACCAGACTGTCGGTGTCTGTGAAAAGTAAACGTGCACGGTCTCCATTTTTCGGACGCATGAACGCATGGTGAAATTCATACATCGTGAGCTTGGAAAGTTCGAGGATGCAGAAACTGGAGTAAGCTGGTAGGGCTATTAGAGAGCTCGCAAGAACAATTTGAATTTGAAAATCAAAATAGGCTTTCGCCGTTAAGCCATTAACTATTCACCTTTAAATAGGTGCAGTACGGTCCTTATAAAATTCGGTTAGGTTTAATGGAAAGGATAGGTTACCACCTTTCAGAAAATTCTAAGCATGACCAATTTATGCTATTAGAAGGCGTGGAGGAACACTTGGAACACGAAGATCTGTATAACAACCAATTGAAAAACGGAGTGTTTGCATGAAATAAGGGTGATGTGCTTTAAATACGCTTTTGAGGGTTCAATGGTTGAATGTAAAAGACATGCAGTTCCTTTTCTGTCCAGAATTGTGTGCTGAACGTCTTTGGTTCACATTATTCTTTTGATTTGTTATCGGTTAAGGAGTTACACTCAAAAAACCATTTTGGGGTGGGGGTAAATCACCTCCTTTCCCCCTGACGAGGGGGTTTGAACTTCCTATCATGGCTATTTTTTTCCAGTCGCCCTCATGTGCACCTATAAAAAATTTTATGTTGCGCTGGTTGGAGGCAAGGATTCAGAGAGAAAAGAATCTGGCTGGTTAGTGGTTATGAGTGAGGTACCTTAACTCATCGAAAGACTTTGTTTTGGATCCATACGGTTATAAGAAAAACTTTTCCTTAGCAGCTTTGATATCTTCTTCACTGGCATCCTTTTGGTTTAATATTTTCTTTACATCTCTCAATTCCTTGTCCTTCTAAGAAGTTTGAGTCCCAGTACCTTCTCTTTTTCGTACAGAATTAATGTTGTGTCGTATCCAGTCACCCCGTGAGCAAACAGTAAAGCTTCACAGGCTTCAATCATTTTCTCTTTTTCTCCATTTAGATGTCAAAAGTAGTGGGTGAGCTGTTGGACTTTTTGGGTTGGAGAAACCACACTTCTGCAAAAGCTATGTGGGATAGAGCAGTTAAATGCACAAGAAAATCCATATCCTACTCAATGACGACTGTTGGACGGTTATGCCTGACTTTATCTAGAGCAACCATGACAATGAAAGTATATGCATCACTCCCCACCTCTAGAACAGAATAGCCTTTGGTTTTCATTCTGTGTACAAGACATTCTATCAGATTTTGTTTGTTGCCTCTGTTTGTCAAGAAACTGAACTTGATGTACTGGTTGGTGTATTGTCACTAAATATTAAGTCTCTAGAAGTTCCAGTTTCTGCTCGTCGTCCTTGTGCTGCCCTTTTAGTTGTTTCACTTTCAGGATAACCATCAAACACAAGCGTTCAGTTTTTCCCATAATTGCTTTCAGCATAGATTGCATACAGGTCTAATACAGGCCAAAAACGGAAAATAGGGAACCCTATTCCCAGATGGCGGCTGAAGCACAGCAGATACATGGACACTAAAGTTTTCATCAACAAGGCTTAACTAACAACTGTGTTAAGTCCTGTTCCTGTTAATTAGATACATCGATTGGCATTTTTTTGGCCATTTTCCAAGATGGCGGCTGAAGCACAGCAGGGATTTATGGGGATCTTTAAAGTTTTCATCAGCAAGGCTTAACTAATAACTGTGCTAAGTCTCCAATTACAGATAATATGTTAGATAGGTCGATTGCCATTTATTTTACCAAAAAACGGAAAATTGAATGCCATTTTCCAAGATAGCAGCTGAAGCACAGCAGTGATTTATGGGGACTTTTAAAGTTTTCATCAGCAAGGCTTAACTAACAACTGTGCCAAGTCTCCACTTCCTGCTAATTTGTTAGGTCGATTGCCATTTTTTACCCTAAAATTCCTCCACTATTAGGCAAAAGAAACAATTTTCAGCCAGCCCGAGCAGAGGGGCTGGCAAAATAAAGTTTTTAAAGAATTCATATGACATTTACTGGTCTCCTTACTCTTTCATTTGGCATAGACAGAAATAAAGAGAAGATAAAAGTACACTCGTTTTTTTAAACGTTCAGTAAGATACAAAATTTTACCATATAATCTATATAATCATTAGTTTGCTTCAAATGACACAGGGCATAAAAAAAAATTTATCTAAAAACAAAACACTCAAAAATAAAGAAGCAAAATAGTGTGCACAAGGTAAAGAATAGCCCAAAACCCTAACAACCCATCTGTGCTTTTGCCTGCTTCACTCATTTTCTCAGAGAACACTCAAAAAACTCGCTTTTTGTCGCTAGATTTACAATATTTTGCCTTCTTGCGCAGTCATACATCTTAGTACTACACGTTGTTTGCAGGTGCAATAATTAGAGCTTCAGTGGGAGGTCACTAATTGATAATATTCTGGATGGCCTTTGTAAATATCACAAGGAAAAATTATTTACACACCTGGGATGTATAAATTTGGCTTCAATTCTACTAAGACTTTGTACAATTGCCATACGAGAAGAACATGATTATAATAAGACAATTCATGCATTCATTTGTTTACTTACTTTCTTATTCACTTATTTCTTTCAGAGAATGGAATTAGGAAACTTCCTACAGGTAAGTAGCTGAAAAAGTTAATTTTAAGAAATTAACAAAATTAGTTTACCAACCAAGTTTGAGCATCTCTTTTTCTTAAATATCGATTAGATGGTGACGTTTATTTTTGCTGATTATACGTTAGGCTTAGAAGTGCCTTTTGCAATTTGATTACAAAGTTGCCAATGATGCAATGAACTGACACCACTCTTGCTATCTGCCTGTCGATTTTATTGTAGCTTCAAAATACGAATTTGCTACATATACCTACAAATACGGCATTAAATTCAACAGTTCGATTGAACATTGGTTTAAGATTCTATACGATACATTATGAAGGACAAACACAATTTTGCTGTGAAATGTCTCTATTTTTTTAAAGGCAATAAAAGAAAACAAATATATTTTACCAATTGCATTAAACTTACCATTCCAAACTTTTGCCCGGGGAAGGGGGGGGGGCATTCTAATGAGACTTAGCACAGTAATGCAATTCAATCGTGCATCCTCTAAGTTAAGAGACCAAAACTTTAACAACTCATCTGTGCTATGCGTGCTTAATTCAGGTTCATAGACAACCCTCAAGAAACTCGTTGTTCTTTGCTGAATTTATAATTTTATCTTCTTACATAGATAGGCATTTCTGGTGTGGAAAGGTTTTAACAAGGCTACATGGAAACTGTTGCTATAACAATCATCATTATGTAGACGGCGATTAAAGAAAGAAAAAATTATTTTCTTTTCATAAATTGAGCATTGTCAGTTATATTGATAGCATCTTTGGGTCTAGTTGGGAACACTTCAGTTTCTTGAGAAATTTTGTTAACACTGCGGAATAGAAAAGTTAGTTAATATTTTGAGACTAGGACTAAACAAGGCCGTTCCTTAATCAACGACGAGTCTTGGAGAACCTAATACCCTATTCTAACCTTTGAAGGATTTCATCTCTTGTAATGAAAAAGTCCTCCGCCTCACAGAGAATTTAAAAAAGACCTACTTTTCATCAGAATTATTGTAGAAATTTCAGCTGATGCTTTGTGTATTTATCACAACAAAAAGTATTTACTGAGTTAATACTAAATTCGCTAGTTTCTTCTTACTTTATGATACCTGTGGCTTTCGATTATAGTAACTATAACAACGATTGGACGGAGAACAACTCCTTGTAGTTTGAGACACGAAAATAATGATATATGCGGATTAGAGTGGAGTGAAAAAACGATTTTTTTTTGTCTTTAATCGAATACCGCGCGAAAGGTGCCTTATATGATAAAAATAAACAATGTAATTTTTTTATATTTCTGACAATATCTTCTGCCTCCCCAATGCCTTTGAAAATTGTGAATAATGATAAATTCTTTACTAAAAGCCATATTTTAAATTTTATTCATATTTGTTTCTTTTTTCAAAACTCATTACCGCACAAAAGCTACCTTATATGATAGTTATTAATGTAGTTTTTATTTTGATCTGTCAATTTCTTCTGCTCCCCAATGCCTTTGAAATTACGAAAATGTGAAATTTTTTACCAAACATTTTTTTTTACCCTTTATTCATTTAAAATTTTTAATTGCACAACAGGTTCACAGTGAATTTCTTGTGCAATTAAAAATAAAAAAAGAATAATAGGTAAAAAAAAATGTTTGATAGACAATTTCACATTTCATAATTTTCAAAAGCGTTGGGGAGGCAGAAGATATTGTCAGATCAAAATTTAAAAAAATACAGAGTTATTTAATATCATATAAGGCAGCTTTTGTGCGGTATTGAGTTTTGAACAATAATTAAATAGGAATAAAATTTAAAATATGGTTTTTAGGCAAAAATTTGTCAGTTTTCATAATTTTCAAAGCTATATTTTGTCAGATATAAAAAAAAATTGTACAGTGTTTATTTTTATCATATAAGACACCTTTTGTGTGGTATTAGAGTGACTCAAGCGTTAAATCCGAGACAATATACTTTGACTTCAAGAAAGCCTTCGCATCTGTCGTCCACCGAAAACTACTACTAAAGGTCATTCAATGCGGGATCTCGGGTAAACTAAGAGATTAGATCTCAGCCTTCCTTAGTAACCGGGTCCAGAGGGTTCACATTGGTAATACTTTCTCTTTGCTCAAGCCTCTACCCTGTGGAGTGCCCCTGGAGTCCTGGGCCCTAGGTTCGAAAACCCTTATAGCTACGGTTTCAAATTTGTGCATGACTTGACGGTGGGTACTGAACTAATGACCTCAGCTCTATGTAACGATCTGGTTACCCAAATCCATTATGTTGATGGGTGGTCTTAGTGTTGGCAACTTCCCCTTTCGGTTAATAAGTGCCACTCTTTCCTGGTTGGTGCAGCGAGGGAAAACAATTTTTATTCATTCGATAATATTACTCTTCCATCACTCAATGAAATAAAGGATACTGGTATTTGGTTCACTCGTGACCTTAAATCATCTGTGCACTGCAATAGGATTTGCACGTCTGCCTACCGTAGATTGGATACCGTTGACCGATGTTTCAAATCAAGTAATGCCAAAACTAGGGTTTGGGCCTTTGAGGTTTTTGTTCGCCCTCTTTTAGAATAGGCTACTCCGGTCTGGTCGCCCTATCTTTTGGGCGACATTGACTCTATGGAAGCTGTTCAGCGCCACTTCACAAAAAGATTTTCTGGCCTCCGTGATGTTCCATACATGGATCGCCTGAGCCAACTTGGGCTTGAACTTCTCCAGCTGTGTAGGCTAAACTTTGATCTTATCCTTGTCTATCAGATTTTACACAGGCACACTGACGTCCATTTACCATTTTTCGATCTTGCACCGAGTAAGTAGGGTAGAATGCGATATTAAGTAAGGTAGTCACCCCCAGTTCACCTGATGAAAGGGGGGTAATGACGCACTTCCATTCACCTGATGAGAAGTGGGGGCATCACTTCCGGTTTTCGCCAAACTGGTGGAGGGTGAAAAAGTGTCTTTTAAAACTTTCTTTTTTTTTTGTTTTCTTCAATATGGTGGACGGTGGAAAAGTGCCTTTTACAACCTTTCATTCGTTTTCGTCGATCTGGAGGAGTGGTGCTACCTCCTGTTATGTCACTTCCGGTAACGGGATCAAAGTGGGCGTAATGACATAACCTCGTCAGTCTGGAAGAGGGTGTATTCTTTGCCTCTCCCAAATTTGGCAGTCACCTACGCATTAGTAAACTCTGTTTATCGAATGAAAAAAGGGAATTGTAAAAAGAAATGTAATCTTTGTTCTTTTATCCTCACTGGCAAAAACTCAGACTTGAGATTTAATCTAAATACTCTGATTCATTTGTACCCTGAAAAAACTACGAATTAGTGCTTATTAATTTAGACACGTATAACATCCTATACAATATCCATTCAACAGATAACGAAATTAAATACACCACAGATGCTGGTCTAACTTGGCAGAAATTGATAGTCACTCCCTGAACTTACGAAATTGAAGATTTGAATAAATTTCTCAAAAACTCGATAGATCAAATTGGTCATGACTGGGAACCCATTTCGATTCTTCACAACGTAAACACTTTAAGAACAAACTTGATAATTAACGATTCAAAATACGGAATAGTGTTTACGGGTGAAAAGGGCTTGGCTCGAGTCTTGGGGTTTCATTTAGGAACCTACTTGAGCAGCTGAGAAAGTCGAGAAACCGTCGAAATTTTCAATAAATGTAAAAACAATTTTTGTGCACGTTGACATCATTGGAAATTCTTACATAAATGGTGACACTCAACTCACTTTATATTCGTTTTATCCAAATTCACCTCTGGGTTTCAAAATCATCGAGTCTCCGCATAATTTAAACTATATACCCATTACTATGATCTTAATCAGAATTATAAGAGTGTGGCTTACGTCTCATACCAACGAGTCGTTGAATCTGAATGGCGAAACCCTCATGGTACAACTTCATTTAAAATATAAAAAATTAAAAAAACCAAGATACTCGTGTTTAGGAAAAAAGGATTCTTTCGTAACTTTAATAATAAAAATTTTAACAATAATAAAAACACAAACAGTTTAATGCCTAGAAACAAAGCTTATATCAAATTTACAACAACGACTAGAAAATCAGCATTGTAGAAGACTATTTAAAAATCAACGAACCTTTAGTGTACGACTCGTCGGTCGAATCTTACACCTATCACGAATATAATACCATCGTCGGTAGGAATCTCAACAATGTAAATTCTGAAAATCGAATACACGTAAAAAAAACAATATTTATTTCTGCACATTGCCAACAGTTGCCTCTTGATTAAAGGCAGGTTGCTGAAGCACGATGACTTGGCTTATGCTGATGTTGATGCAGCGACGTTGAATAATAATGCACCCATGTTCCTGTTTTCTAATATCAAATACCATCTAGGTGATAAACAAGTAGACGAGTTACTGTAACTTATCCGGAATTCGGTACCCTAATAAAGGGCTGCTCTCTTACAGACCGGTGGAACAGCCGGCATTGCTCGGTCAGTGCTGGACGTTGGATAGTGCAGCTTCTGTCGCTGCTGATCTACCCGACAACTTGGGTTTCAAACAGCAGCACGTGTCCATTGTTGTTGAAACAGCTCCCAAAGGAAGTTTTACATTCTCCATTCCCTTGAAACACTTTATGGGATTTTTCTAAAATTACGAAACTAAACACATGCTCACTTGCATGAGGACCAGCGATACAAATGCCATCTTCAAAGCTGCAGCCGCGGCCAATGATAAAGTTGTTCTCAGTAGCATTTCTTGGCTCATCCCCTACGTTACTGCATCGGACAATCAAAAACTAAAACTTTACAATATCATAGACAATGGAACTATGGTCGATTTAGGATTTAGTCACTGGCATTACAATAGCTGCGAGCTCCTTCAAATTACCAACTCCACCTGGCGCGTGCTAACTACTTCTGTGGTTGAAAAACCTAGGTGGCTAGTTCTAGCTTTTCGAACAGACAGACAGGATGCTTTACGTAAAAATTCGACCGTGTTCGGCCACTGTAGTTTGCAAGATGTTCACGAGACTCTAAATTCTGAAAGAGTTCCGTTTCTTGATCTGAACACTAATTTTGCTACTCGAGAGTACGTTAGCTTGTACAGAATGGCACAATAATTTAGGCAGCTGTATTACGACACCAACGATTTGAGTTTCGACTTGCTTCAGTTCAAGAAAGCCTATCCACTCGTTGTGTTGGATTGCTCTAAACAGTCCGAGAGGCTTCAATCCGGAATCGTGGATGTACAAGTTAAACAGAAGTTTAGAGCAGTGTTGCAAGCTAACACTATCTGTCACGCTCTGCTCAATGGTGACAGGAAAATGAGTCTAAAGTTGGATAGAGGCAAAGTCGAAGTTGTTTATTATTTTATTTTATTTTGGCCAGAATTGGTGGGTTAGCGGGAGGGACCGTGGGGGTGGTATCTGCCGTAATAAAAGCACAAAACGATGCACAAATTCTAGCTGAACTCGTGCGGCATCGTAAGCAAGTGGAAGGTTCCGGCTCGAAGAAAAAAATTAAACGAGAAACGAAGCAAAAAAAATTTGTTCCATGGGAAAGGTCTTTACTTAAGACCACCCTTGGTTTATTCGACTTTGATAAACCTTAACGAACCATGATTTAAACCTATTGGATAGAGTAATGTAAATTCCTAAATTTCGAGGTACTTTTAGTAAAGACACGCTTACTTTAAAACTTAAGCATACTGGTGAAAATGGAATCGTAAACTTGGAAGATTTACACGATAGAGACAGAAGTCACTAGGTGGCCTATTCTACCATTTCTGGCGAACTCTGTTATTTCGATAGTTTCGGCAACATGGGTCCTTTCCAGTCCGTGATTACCTACTTGCGGCAGGGAATTAAGTACAATTACGAACGCGTGCAAAACTTTGACCAGATTTGGTGCGGGCACTTTTGTTTATTTTTCCTAAGCGCCTTCTCTAAGGCTCGTAATTACGAAGCTGTTTTAGATAGGATGAAATCTATTGAAAAGTGACGTGCAAATCTAATTGGAAATAAACGTCTTTCGTATCAAAATCTTCGACCGTGAGTACCGCGATGGCCGAATCTTTTTCCATTTCCTAAGGAATGTCGAAAATGGTAGTCGTCGAATGCGCTTCTTTTGTTTTAGTAATGAGAAAGGTTTTTGTTCCCGCTATACATTTACCAACGACTTCCATGCTCGGATCGTTGCTGTATAAAATTGCTTTATGAATTAACCCATAACTTGTACTTATGTAGTTCACGATAGATCCAAAATTAAGAACCAGTCAACTTCTTTACGCAAAGGGGTTTCCATGCAAAAACTGATTATCATGAAACAATTTTCGTGCACAAATTTCTTCGCAGCCACGTCAATAGGAAAGTCGTCTCGCTTAAATTTCTAATCGGTTTGTTCGCGGGATCGAAGTATATCTTCTGATCGTCTTGTAACAAGCAATTGCTGTTGACGAATACCTTTGTAGCGGAATCACTTGATAAAGTAGGTTCGCTTAGATTTCTTATCGGTTAGTTCGTTGAGTTGAAGTATACTTTTTGCTTATCCTGTAATAGGAAATTCCTGTCAACGTAGACTTTTGTCGCCACGTATTCAGCATGCTAGGGAAAGCCACGTCCTTAATTTGCTTCTTCTTCACATAGAAATTTCCATCAGACCCGTCTACATACAACGTGATTTTTTCGATGCTAGAAATGGTGGAAGCCAATTCGTCGGAGAGAAGAGTAATGGATGCAGGCAAGTTGGTTTTAAGTTTCTGAATGTCTGTTGTCAGAGTACCGATCTGAGAATAATTGATGGTGGCTTCGGGTTCGATAGCGGCTCCTACTTTAGGTAACCGCTTTCTTTGCATATCGTAGTTGTTTTCGGGGGTTAAAACATATCGAAGTCCTGGCTCACCACTCGGGCCGACTCCGATCGAATCATTCTCTCTCGCCTTTTTCAACGGTTGCCCAAATTTGTTGACCGATATCCTTTTTTAAACTTTCGAATGTGCCGATGATAAAAAATATTTTACGTTCTCAACAATCCTGGCAAATGAATCTTTCCAATCTCTTGCAAAAAAATGTTCTGAAAGTTAAAATCGAGAATGGTACGGCATTTAAAAACGGCGTAGAGATTTCCTTGTCTTCTTTTGTACATTTTAAGGATTTAAAGGGTTTGGGTATTCCCGTTTAGGACGAAAAATTAAAATATAAAGTGTGGATTTCACCTAGCGACTGGGAACTCAAAAACTGTTGAAAAATCTTAAACGGTACATCTGTATAAAACTAGATATTGATTTTAACGGTCAAAAACCAGTGTCATGGCTACATTCAATTTGCCCAATTCTATGCATTTGTCTTATTCGTCTTACTCCTCTTGCGAAAAGGTGAACGAGGGTAACGGACACAAACCACTCTGTCTTAGAACTTGGGTGTACGAGAATATTCACAAAACTTAATAAAAATGTTATTGAGAAACCGTGGTTTAACTTGCTATCTTTCAACGCTTTAAATCTGATGGAAGTCACCGGGAAAATTACCGCGGTGTACGTCACCGATGAGTCTCCCAGCAATGTGAAATTATGGTGCAACGTAGATTTTGGAGTAGATCTTTCCAATACTTCCGAGAAATTTACCGATGAAAACTTTATGGGTTTGATATGTCCATAAACGTTAAAATAATATACGTAAATAAAAAAAACCCGATCGAAATTAAAAACTACGACTTTTTCGTACCTAAGAAAGAACCTAAAAATCATCCGTTCCTACCTTCAAATATCAGAAGTCTAATTATAGGCCCCGCAAATTTTGGAAAAACTAATTTGCTATTAATTTCATCTGCAACAAAAGATGACTCGACTATGATCGATTATTTATTTACAGTAAAATTTTATGACAACGAAAGTACAAAGCTTTGCAGTCTGTATTTACCGAAATTGAGGAAAAAATAGGACAGAACATAGCATTTTTTCACGATTCTCAAATAGAATTAATTCCGCCTGAAGAACTGGACCCAAAATTTAGAAACTTGATTCTTTTTGACGATTGCCTTTTGAACAAACAAAAAAACATCGAACGTTACTTCGCTCAAGGACGTCATTCAAAAGCCGATGTTTTTTATTGCAGTCAATCCTACACGAGAATTTCTAAACAAGTGGTCAGAGACAACACAAATTTATTAATCCTTTTCCCCGTGGAAAGTTAAATTTGAAACACGCCTACGAAAATCACGTTGATCCCAACATGGAATTTTCGGAATTTAAAACGTAGTGTTGAACGTGTTGGAAATAGCCATACGGGTTTTAATCAATTAACAAAACGTTAAATGAGGGGAGATACAAACGTTCGTTTTTACCTATTAGACAAAAGAATGGAGACGAAACGAGAAATCGCAAAACTCAAAAGACGTTTAACTAAAAAGTTTCTAAATCGACGTTTGAGCGAGGGAGAGCATTTTTTAAACCGGTAGTAAGCACCCTGAAACCAACACCGGTCCTCGGTGTAGCCATGCAAACTATCCCGATTAAAAACACTCTAGCCACGCAAACTATCCCGATTAAAAACACTCTAGCCATGCAAACTACCCCGATTAAAGCTTATAAAGAGGTAGACAGTGACGAGGGTGACTACGAAACGGATTTATTGTTGACCCCTTCTGATGTCACTACTCCTAGTGAAAATCCCAGTTTCATTCTCGCTGAATATTCAAGTCCTCCGATAATGCAAATTTCTCCCGAGGCCAAAACTGAATACGTCACTACGAGCACTGGCCCTAAAGTCACCCCCTCATATTCCGTGGTGCAAGCTAAATGCATTTATACTCCCCCGGAGCTTCCCCACATACCCACTTACCCACTCTCCGGTCTCTTGATAGTTTGTTCCCCGGTCAGAATATTGGACCAACACCTGTATATTTCTTGACAAAATTTTCGAAAATACCAAGGAAACTGATTCGGTATTCGGACTTCAGTACGACACGAAAAAAGGCAAGATGACCATGGGGAATAAAGTGGTTAACACTTTTGAAAATGACATTATGGTCGGGGGAAGCAGTATACGGGGAGATGCGGGCTTTGGAGTTTGCTAGTTTCTAGAGAGTCGAAAGAATCCTCCTATACACCAGAAGTTAAAGCAGCTTGTGTGGACATGTTGCAAAATATCGTCGCCATTTTTATCAACAATGATTCAAAAACTCATAAACCCAATTCTATTCGTAGCACCAAGTACGTAACGATGGTTCGTCAGATTAGGGAGGATATGAAAAAAATCTAAGAAGGGGGGGGGGGGGGGCATGGTTAAAAAGGCAGGTAGCAGAGTAGATTATAAATATCACGACGATGCTAACAACTTGATAAAGAAACTCAAGCTTTCGTACGAGTCTACATCGACCGGTCACGATGGACATTGAAACGAGATGGTCGAAATTTTATCAGAAATACAGCAAAGACAAATCATAACTGTGAGGGAAAAAAGGGTGATTTAAAATAAATTACGTATAAAACAAAAGAACCAAAAAAAAAACGACATGACGTTCTGCATGAAATGTAAGCGTCTCACAGCTAACAGCCCCGAGCGATCCGTTATTATAGCCGCAAAAATAACAGACAGATGGCAGTCGTATTTTGCGAGGTATGTGAAACGAAAAGAGCTTCCTTTATCAAATCTGGGAAAGGAATCGTAAACAAAATCATAGATATGTTACCATACGAACTGCATTTGCCCGGCTACGAATACTGCAGTCTGGGAACTAAACTGGAAAAAAAGATTGGCTCGAGGAGATCCTGGGATTAATCAACTAGACGAAGCATTCAAACAACGCAATATAGCTTACTCCAAGAGCTCGGATTTAAAAGATCGGCATCTCGCCGTTGAAGTTCTCGCTTCCAAAGCTCAACGAGTGAGAGTCGATCCTTCTCTGACATGGCGAGAGAAACTAGCCGCTTTGATCGTTAAGAAGATCATGAAAACAAAACTAAAATTCGGAATAGGAAATAAAAAAAAAGGACCAACTTGTAAAACAAATTGACAAACCAGCACAAAAAAATTGTCCGATATGGAAAGTGATTGTACTGGGCCTGAACGATCGATGACTTGGTGAAAATGATACCTTTCGCTAAAGTTAATAAAGGGTTTAACTACCTATTAACCTGTATTAACGTCATGTCGACAAAGAAAGAAATCACAAGGTAAAGGGTAAACGAAGCAAGCAGTCTGCATTAAAGACTGGCATTGTGAAGATACACAATACAGTAGTCCGAGAAAGAAAGAAAAGACAACTGCCCCGACTGGGACTCGAACCCAGGACTTCCCGTTTACTAGCCGGGGGCTCTAACCCAAAAAAAAACCGGTAGCACAGTGGTTAGAGAGCCCGGCTAGTAAGAGGGAAGTTCTGGGTTCGAGTCCCAGTCGGGGGCAGTTGTCTTTTCTTTCTTTCTTAGAATAGTGTATTGTGTATCCTTACAAGGCCAGTCTTTAATGCAGACTGCTTGCTTCATCATGTACATGTATGCCTGGGCTATTCTTCTTAAATCTTCTTAAATTCTTCTTAAGAAAATGCTCGTAGGAGCGACATCCCCTAACAATTTACAAGTCGATTTAGGTAGCGATTTCTACATTAAAGACTTCAAAGTACCCCTTAAGCGACACAACATCAACATGTATTCTACGCAATCGGAGATGAAAGCTAGCGTGGTAGTAGGATTCAACAGAACCCTGAAAACTCGAATGTGGAAAAGATTCACCGAGCGGGGAAGTTATAAATGGGCATCTATTATCGGCGAGTTAGTTTGCCAGTTCAACGACACCGTTCATTCTACTACGAAGTCGAAACCGAGGTAAGTCACCAGGCAGCACGAACCGTTGCTGAGACGAGCAAAACCTAAAGAACCATCTGAAAAACCAAAATTTGTTGTGGGAGATAAAGTCAAAAAATATTTTGATAAAGAGTATCTCCAAAATTTTACCAACCAAGTTTTCACGATTCGCAAATTACAAAAAACTGATTTGGTAACTTGTCTTTTAAAAGACGAATCATGCGAACCCATTCTCGGGGGCTTCTATGAACAGGAAATTCAAAAACTTCAGTTCCGGACTTATTTTTAGTAGAAAAAGTACTACGTAAGAAGACGGAAAAATGGTCTACTTTGTCAAGTGGAAGGGATACGATTCAAAATTTAATAGTTGGACCGATAAAATTAGCAACCTTTGCATTTCTACCGTTGTATAGATGTAAATAGATGTAAAAAAATGTCGGTACAACCTTTTATGGGTCTATAAAAATGTCGAAAAAAATGCTGAACCGATCCGGTACGGCATTTTTCTCGTATTTTTTTAGACCCGGAATAAATTTTATTACATCAATTTTCTTCTTCTTTTAGCAGCGGCCTTTTTCCCAACCTATCTCTTCTCTGTTCAGCAACTTCTGTCGCACATTTCTTGCGAAAAGCAGCGGCCATTTTACAAAACCTAGCTTTTCTCTGTTCGACAGTTTCTGTCGCACATTTCTTACGAAAAGCAGCGGATCTTTTCCTCTTATTAGCCACTATTTTTTCTACTTTGCTTCGTCTCGGCATTTCTCAGATTGATGCTTCTTCCTCCTCATCGTTCACCAGCAAAGCACGCTCTTCAGCTTCTTCATCCTCTATAGGATCGATTATGTCATCTATAAAATCATGACTATGACGATTTTGTGGTGACCGTGCGTTAACGTATGTATTCCGTCGTCCAACACGAATCTCTTATCGTCGTAGGGAGTTACGGATGATTTTGAAATTTCAACTGTGGCGAGCTGATGATCCTTACTTACTTTGAATGCTCCACCATGTGGCTTTCGATGATGTTTTCGAAAATAACGCTATTTTTTTTTAGTCTTCGTGGCAGAGACTTTTTTGGATAAACGCTTTACTAATCCCTTCAGCTTTTTAAATGCTATCTTCCCCGACTAAAAATGAGTACATTTTAGCTTTCTACCCTACAAATTCTTTCACCGGAATGCCGGCCATCTCATCTTTCATTTTCCCCGGTACTTGTTTGTTTTTACGCTGTATAGAGGATGCGACGGATCGTAATTGCTGATGTCAAATCTGCCAGCTCGCTTTCCATATCCAGGTCTCTACCTCGTAGAACAGACTGTCGGTGTCTGTGAAAAGAAAACGTGAACGATCTCTGTATTTTGGACGCATGAACTCGTAGTGAAATTCGTACATCGTAAGTTTGGAAAGTTCAAGGATGCAGAAACCGGATTAAATCGGTGTGTCGCACTTGACGTTACGAAGCTTCAAGTTTACCTGTACTAGATTTTCGTTGAGGATTTTGAAGGAATCCGCGTGTGGTAGAGTGCTGTACTTGATAGATTTTTTTGGATTAGTGATCAATTTAACGGATAAATGCTCCTATTTGTTTTCCATCGTTCATCCGAATACCGAATTATTTTTCAATTCGAAAAAGTCTTTTTCGAATGTCGTCGTAGCTAGTTGACGCTTCTTGATGTTAAAGTCTTTGTTGGATTTTAGCTATTGCTTCTGACGAAATTTTAGAATTCTGTGGATGCCTTTCAAAATTAAACCATGTTTCAAGTAGAATTGCAAATTCCTGTAATGAACTACGTAGTTTTTCTTCGGGAGCAGGTTGGTCATCAGTTTGGAAGTAGAAACGATCTTCTTGTTTTCTGCCATTTCTTTCATGAAGGGAGACACGAGTTTTGGTATTATTTCAAACTTTTCTGGCGCTAAAGGATAATCGTTGTGATCGTCGTGTAGCTCGGGCGGATAGTCCAAGTCTACTTCCAATATATAGCCGTATTTCTAATCTTTTTCGACCGATGCCAAGCGAAATTCGAGAATTTCGTTCCTTGTCAGCCACCTAAATCGATCGTATGGAAGGAATTCGGTCATGGTAGTCAGTATAAGTTGTTGACGTCTAAATCGACTAGATATAGATTAAGTAGATTCTCGTCGTAGGATTCTGGTAGGTATTTATTGTTGGCGATCGAGTGTCTTTTCAATACAAAAGTTGTTCCTCCCCTGATACCAGAGGTTATAAAGTTACGCTTTCCTCAGTGCATAAACAGTTCTAGTTCGACTTTGTTTTTTTTCAACGCGGCTGACCAACTAAATCCTGGTGTGGACACATAGTAGCGAGGATCTATACCGTCATTGACTCAAAGTCTCAAAAATGTAGGCTAGAAGTTACATGTTGATCATCTGATAAATGAGATGTTAATATTTAAAAAACCTTCTCCTTCAGCAAATTTCAAACTGAGGTAGCATGATCGTAATCGCCGTCAGTGATTCCTTCACCTCGTAGAGAGGAGAAGAACGCCACTTTAGGAGGTAATTCCTGGTCATCAAACACATCCATAGACTGCACTTACTCGTATGGGTAGTGACTTTTTTTGTGTCAATACATCCAAGATTTCTTCCTTTTTCGCTTCTGGCGCGAACCAGTCTACCGAATCGAGAGTTTTTAAAATGGGAAAGGGTCGATCTTTCTTGTCGTTTTTAGCCAAAGTTTAGAGCGAGGAAGATAGGAAACTATAACTGTCTAAAAACCGCAAACTTACCGTAAGGTCCTTTCCATCGAAGGAAAAGTACCGCGTCGTAATGGTCATACTCATGAAACGCTCGGTGTTTCTAGCAAGAACGTCTACTCCCAAAGGGAAGTTTTCCGTCGCAGAAATCAGTAGATGCCTTTCAAGCTACGGAAGACAACCGGGATAGTATATATTCTCCTAGCCTCCAGATTGCGTTTTACGTGAGAAGCACCTCTGAACTATCCCGTGAAGTGGCAGTGATCTCTCACTTTATCGGAGACAATGACTTTGCCGCTGTAGTAGCAAGTATAGGTTTTCGAGAATTAAATTTCATCGTCGGCAGTCATCATCGGATCTTTTGGTTGCGCATTAATTTTGGCAAACTTTTAAATTTCGCTATTCGTCCATTGGTAAAACTTATCCAAAACTAGTAGGCGAGTGAAACTGCGCCTCTGGTACCGGAAGATATGAGATTGTGCTTCCCGACGTGCGCGAATAGCTCCAACTCGGGCTCCTGCATCCTAAGGAGAGCTGCCGAGCTGAACCCTGGAGTGGAGATGTAATAGCAGGGGTCCAGCTTGTTGTTTTCGATGCACAATTTTCGGAAATCTTCGAATACGTCGGTGAGCAGGAAAACGTCGGTCATTTGATATATCTTGTGATATGTACGGAATACCTTCGATTTCATCCTCAGCCAGAGGTTAAGCGCCCGCACGTACTCGTCTCCAGCCAACATCTTGTCATTCAAGTGGGAATAGAATGAGTGTCTCGACGTCAGGTCTTCCTCGTCGAAAACGGATATGTTGCTCGTACGGGTAAACACCCTTCTGCGTTAACAGGTTCAGCGCCTTTTCAAGGGTGGTTTCCTCCATAAACCACGTGGATTTCAATCCAGAGTCTAACGCTGCCTCGAGGATGGGGAAGCTGCTCGTCGTTCCTGCGGTTCTATACTAGAGTATCCAGAGACGCGTTTAAGAAGTTGACAATATCTATAAAGCGAAGGTTTATCTTGCTGACGTCATCCCTAATGGTTATGGTCTGGAACCTCTCGGTATTGCGAGCTATAACATCTACTTTTCCCGGAAACTTATGCACTGCGGATACAAGAAGGTGCATATCGTACCCTTCCAGGCCGTGGAACACGACGGGAATGGTTTTTCGCTCTCGCGCGGTTAGGTTGCAGTTTGGATGAGCAGCTCCTCTGTATTTCCCGCTGATGTGGCAATGATCCCTCACTTTATTGTCGACGAGCCATATTTTAGATACCCCGTCGACATTTGCTTTCTGATAACATTTTTGAAGGCTTTCCCGCAATAATGACACACGCTAGCATTCTTGAAATCGGTTTCTTCGGATGGGGTGAGGTGGAGAGATTTTGCATTTTTCAGCAATTTTGCGTAATATCGAGCTTCTTTTTCCATACATTTATAAAATACGTCGACCGCGTCATCCCCAAGTGGTACTTGTGACGTGTTATCTTCCCGTCATGCCCCACTAGCACGTAGCCGAAACTGCAAGGAAGGTGTTGATGGATTCCGGTGGTTGAACTCGTCGAAGCATCGGGTTGAGCGGTTTGGACGGGGCGAAGGAGGCATTCAAAATCGGCGTAGATGATGTGAGGGAAAGGGTTTTAACGGCTAAAGTGCTTGAATGCGAGTAAGTTTTCTACTAGCTTCTTGAATCTAAGCGCTTGAACTTGGTTAATTTTGACGCATTCTTTCCTATGGGCCAGGAGCATTCATTCTCCTCCAAAACCGGCGAAACAGTTCCTACAATAGAACTTGGCATGGGAGCCTGAACCTCGATAGCGTAGAAAAGCAGCTACATCGGTAATGGCGCAGTAATGGCTGTTTAAAGTTTCCGAATCGTCGTCGTCGTACAGATAGAGAAGGTCGATCGGTAGTCCATCCAAGTTTTTAGAGACGCGAAGTGGGTGTAACTCCTCTTTGCGGCTATAACTGATGATATTGATCGATAGATCATTCGCCTTTTCAAACTTGTCGATTTCGCCTGTTAGTAGGGTACGTTAGCGTGGAAGTATCTAGCATATCCTCTAACTCGCGGTAATCTTCCGGGTCGACATTGTTCAACTGCAATGCCGCGGCCAGTACGGAATAGAGAAAGCACTTATGATCGTTTAAATTTTGAACGTTCACTACCGCTTTCTGCTTGCCAGCGAGCGCTTTTGGAAGAGGGATGTATGACGATGCTTCCAGTGGCTTATACCTCGACACTCTGATTAGTAGGTTATGGATGCAAGAGATAACCCAGCCGCTGCCCCGCTCGGCGAAAGCTTAGATGGATTCTTGGATTTTTACGAAAGCTTCTTCCAGGAGAGCGGGGATGTCGTTGGGATTGTGTATTTCAGAGTATCTCGACCAGAATCCCGCTTGAATGAACGCAGCCTCCCTAGTAAACTCTATACCCAAGCTGATCTGTGCTTTGCAGTTTACCAGCTGGTGCAAACAAACTTCCAGCATCGCTTGTAGTGCCACGCGTATAGATAGGAGGAATTGAATCGGATCGCCAAAGACGCAATCCCCCACTAGAGGCATCTCGTACTGTCGGTGGCCCAATCCTTCGTCTCGTGATGGGGGTGATTGACTCTTGAGGAATTCGGGTAGCTTGTCATGGAAGCAAGCACATTCTTCTACATTAAATGGGTGATGGAACCGTAGGTGTTCCCAAAGCTCTGCCTGCGATGGAAAAATGGTCGCGCAGTACACACTGGTGAATGTTTTCTTTTCCATTCTTTTATGAAAATAGACAAAATGTTATCCTTTTTTAATAATGAGGAATAAAAAATTAAGGAAGAGGAACACACATTTTTAAAGTTATAATGTTTGAAAAAAAAATACACCGGAAAAATACACTGTAAGAATACACTGGAAAAAGGTAAGTACATATTTATTTAAGATTGCTAATGTTGTCTGTCCAGCTGTTGTATTTGGAGTCATAGCCCTTCCATTTACTGAAGTAAAGCATTTTCCCATCTTTTCCTTTCTTTTTACGTAATACTTGTTCTACTAAGAATAAATCGGGAACTAGAGTTTTTTGGAGTTCCGGTTCGTAAAAACCTCCGAGAACCAATTCACCCGACTCGTCTTTCAAAAGATAAGTAACCGGCTTGGTTTTTTGCACTTTACGAATCATGAAAACTTCGTTAGTAAAATTTTGCAAATATCCTTTATCGAAAATTTTCTTAACTTTAGAAATCCTGACTTTATTTCCTATGGCAAATTTGGGTTTGTTCAATAACCGTTTAGTACTAGTTCTTCTCAGCAAAGGTTCGTGACGTTTGGTTACTTCCCTCGGTTTAAGTTTTATAGCGGAATGAACCGTGTTATTGTAATTGGAAACTAACTCGTCGATAATATGCGTCCACTCACAAGTCCCCTGCCTGGTGAATCTTTTCCAAATTCTAGTTTTTAGGGTTCTGTTGAAATGTTCTACCACGCTCGCTTTCTTCTCGGAATACGTAGAGTACATGTTGATGTTATGACGCTTGAGTAGGGCTTTGAAGTTTTTATTATAGAACTCACTATCTAAATCGACTTGTAAATTTTTAGGGGGTGTCGCGCCAGCGAGTATCTTTTTGACAGCTTCGGTAACGTCGACGCCGGATTTAGATTTAAGGGGAATGGCCCAAGCGAACTTGGACATGACATTAATGCAGGTTAGTAAGTAGTTAAACCCTTTATTTAGGTTAGCGTAAGGTATCATTTCGACCAAGTCAGCCTGCCATAAATCGTTCAGGCTCAGTACAATCACTTTCCGTCTCGGAAAATTTTTTCGGGTTGGTTTGTGAAGTTCTTTTACGAGCTGATCCATTTTTTTTTATTTCCCATTCCAAACCGAATTTTTGTTTTCATTATTTTCTTAACGATCGAAGCGGCTAGCTTTTCTCTCCATGCCAAAGAAGGATCGTCTCTCACTCTTTGAGCTTTAGCAATTAGAACTTCATCGGCGGTGTGCCGATCTTTCAAGTCCGAGCTCTCCAAGTAGGCAATGTCGTGTTCTTTGCACGCTTCGTCTAGTTTATTAATTCCCGTGTCTCCTCGAGCCAATCATTTTTCAAGTTTAGTTCCTGGACCGCAGTATTGGTAGCCCGGCAAATGCATTTCGAGAGGTAACTTATCTATGAGTTTGTTTACGATTCCTTTCCCAGACTTGATAAAGGAAGCTCTTTTTGTCTCGCACACCTCGCAAAATACAACCTGCATCTGCCTGTTATTTTTTGCGGTGACGATAACGGACGGCTCGGGGCCATTAGAAGTTTGACGTTTTCATTTGACACAGTACCTCATCTTGATATTTTTTGATTCCATGGTTCTTTTGTTTATATACGATTATTTTTAACCTAAACCTAAATTTTTATAAGCCACCCTTTTTTCCCGAGCAGTTATGATTTGTCTTTGCTGCATTTCTGATAAAATTTCGACCATCTCGTTTCTATGCCCATCATGAACGGCTAAACTAGATTTGTACAAAAGTCTCAATCTTTTAACTAAATCATTAGGGTTATCGTAATATTTATAATCAACTCTACTACCCGCTTTTTTAACCATACCCGTCCCTGTTTTCTTCATGTATTCCCAAATTGGAGCGATAACAGTCCTGTATTTGGTGCTACGATTAGATTTGGGTTTGTTAGTTTTTGGGTCATTATTCTGAAAAATAGCGTTAGTATTCTTTAACATGGCCGCGTAAGCTGCTTTAACTTCCGGCGCGAGGGTAGTTTCTTTCAAATTTTTGAAAACTAGCAAATTCCAAAGCCCGCGTCTTCCCACGTATTGCTCCCCCTCGACCACTATATCATTCTCAAAGATTTTAACGACTTTATTACCGAAGGTCAGCTCACCTTTTTTCTTATCATACTGTAATCCAAATACTGGGTCAGTGTCTTGGAAACTTTCGAAAAATTTTATCAAGAAATATTTAGCGGTGTCTCCAATATTTTGACCAGGTAACAAACTATCGAGGGACCTTAGCATCAAGATATTTGGAAGCTCGGGTGGAGTAGAAATGCGTCTAGCTTGCACTGCGGAATATGTAGGGGTGAGTTTTGGACCGGTGCTCGTTGTCGCGTATTCAGTTTTGGAGTGCGGTGGAATTCGCATTATAGGAGTTACAGCCGGACTTGAGTATTGGGCGAGGTTGTAATCGAGAGATGTTTTCTGACTAGGTGCAGGGGAGGGTGACAGAGCCAGTGATTCATAATCATCTTCGTAACTTTCTTCTTCATCACTACCTTCTTCTTTGTAAATTTTAATCGGTGTAGTTTGCGTGGCTAGAGTGTTTTTAATTGGTTTAGTTTGTGTGGCTAAAGTGTTTTTAATTGCGTGGCTACACCGAGGACCGGTCTCGGTTTCAGAGTGCTTACTACCGGTTTAAAAAATTCTTGTAGGGATTCTTCTTGTTCTCTCTCCCCCGAACGTTGATTTAAAAACTTTTTAGTTAAACGCCTTTTGAGTTTTGCGATTTCTCGTTTTGTTTCCATTCTTTTGTTTAATAGGCAAAAACGAACGGTTATATCTCCCTTCGTTTAATGTTTTGTTTATTGATAAAAACCCATAAGGCTTTTTCCAACAATTTTGACACAACGTTTTAAAGTCTGACAATTCCATGTCGGGGCCAACGTGGTTTTCATAAACGTGTTTCAAATTTAACTCGTCCACGGGGAAAAGGATTGATAAATTTGCGTTGTCTCTGACCACTTGTTTTGGAATTCTCGTGTAGGACTGGCTGCAATAAAAAACATCGGCGTTCGAATGACGTCCTTGAGCGAAGTAACGTTCGATGTTTTTTTGTTTGTCCAAAAGGCAATCGTCAAAAAGAATCAGTTTTCGAAATTTTGGGTCCAGTTCTTCGGGTGGAACTAAATCTATTTGAGAACCGTGAAAAAAGGCGACATCCGTCCAATTTTTTCTTCAATTTTGGAAAATATAGATTGCAAAGCTTTGTACTTTGATTGACATAAAGTTTTACTTCAAATATATAACCGATCGTAGTCGAGCCATCTTTCGTTACATATGAAATTAAACATATGAAATTAGCCTCTCGTTAATTGAAATAAGTTAGTTTTGCCGCAATTTGCGGGGCCTATAATTAGACATCTGATATTCGAAGGTAGAAATGGATGATTTTTAGGTTCTTTCTTAGGTGTGAAAAAGTCGTAGTTTTTAATTTCCTTGGCTTTTCTTATTTGCACATTTTTTTAATGTTTACGGAGATACTAAACACATAAAGTCTTCGTCGGAAAATTTGTCATTAGAAATGTTGGAATGAGCTACTCAAAAGTCTACGTTACACCACAATTTCACGTTGCTGGGAGAATCGTCGGTGACGTACACCGCGGTAATTTTGCCAGTGACCTCCGTGCATAAAAATTTGTGCATGAAAATTGCTTCACGCTGATCAGTTTCAGCATGAAGAGCCCGTTTGCTAAAGAAGTAGACTGGTTCGTAAATTCAGGACCATTTACGAGTTTCATAAGTAATAGTTCAGGTTTAATTCGTAAAGCAATTTTATACTGCAGCGATCCGAGCATAGAACTCGTTAAGTGCAAAGCAGGAACAAAAACATTTTTGATTACTAAAATTAAGGACAAGCAGTCAACCACTAACATTTTCGACAATCCTTACCAAATAGAAAAAAATTCAGACATCGCGGTACACACGCTTGAAGAATTACAAACAGAAGACATTTATTTCCAATTTGATTTACACGTAATTTTTTAACTCATTTCATCCTGTCTAAAACAGCTTCGTAATTACGGGCCTTAGAGAAGGCACTTAAAAAAAATAAGCAAAAGTGTCCGCACCAAATCTGGTCAAAATTTTGCACGCGTTCGTAATTGTACTTAATTCCCGGTCTCAAGTAGTTAACCACGGACCGGGGAGGACCCATGTTTCCAAAACTATCGAAATAACAGGGTTCTCCCGAAACGGTGGAATAGGCTACCCAGTGACTTCCTTCTCCGTCGTGGAAATCTTCCAAATTTACGATTCCAATTTCGCCAGTAGGCCAACGTTTTAAGGGAAGCGTGTCCTTACTAAAAGTACCTCTAAATTTTGGAATTTTCATTACTCTCGCCAATCCATTTAAATCAAAGTTTGTTAAAGGTTTATTAAAGTCGATTAAACCTTGGTCTTAAGTAAAGACCTCTGCCACGGGGTAATTTTTGTTTGCTTCTTTTTTTTGCTCAATTTTTTTTTCTTCGAGCTAGAACCTTCCACTTGCTAGTGATGCCGCACAAGTTCAGCTAAAATTTTTGCATCATTTTTTCCTTTTTTTACGGCAGATACCACCCCCGCTGTCCCACCCGCAAACCTGCCGAGCCCAGCTAAAATCGGTTCTAGCAATGCCAACGGCAAAAAGCCGCCTTTCTTTTTTCGCGATTTTGTTTTGAGCACCATATCTTTTTTATTATTATTAATATTATTTAGTAAACAACTTCGACTTTGCCTCTATCCAACTTTAGATTCATTTTCCTGTCACCAATAGCAGAGTGTGACAGGTTGTGTTAGCCGGCACTGCTGCTCTAAACTTCAGTTTGACTTGTACGTCCATGATTCCCGATTGAAGCCTCTCGGACTGTTTGGAGCAATCCAACACCACGAGAGGATAGGCTTTCTTGAACTGAAGCAAGTCAAAACTCAAGTCGTTGGTATCGTAGCAAAGCTGCCTAAATTGCTGCGCCATTCTGTACAGACCAACGTACTCTCCAGTGGCAAAATTAGTATTTAAATAGAGAAACGGATATCTATCTGAATTTAGAGTCACGTGAGCATCTTGCAGACTACAGTGGTCAAACACACCAGGGTTTTTGACTAAAGAGTCCTGCCTGTTTGTTTGAAAAGCTAAAACTATCCACCTAGGTTTTTCAACAGCTGAAGTAGTCAGCACGCGCCAAGTGAAGCTGGTATTCTGAGGGAGCACGCAGCTATCGTAATGCCAGTGCCTAAATCCTAAATCCACGGTCGCTCCGTGGTCGATGACATTGTAGAGTTTAAGTTTCTGCTCGTCCGAGGCCGTGACATGTGGAACGAGCCAGCTGATGCTATTTAGAACGACTTTGCCATTGGCCGCTGCCGCTGCTTTGAAGATGGCGTTAGTGTCGAACCCCGGATAATTTACCTCGTCGACTTGTTTATCACCGAGATGGTACTTGATGCTAGAAAACGGGAACATGGGAGCATTATTAATAAGACTAGCTACGTCAGCGTCCGTGTAAGCCGAGTCATCGTCCTTCAGTAACCGACCTTTAATCAGGAGGTAACTGTTGGCAACGTGCAGAAACAAATCTTGGTTTTCTACATGTATGCGGATTTCCTAATTTACGTTGTTGAGATTGGTGCCAACGATAGGATTGTATTCGTGGTAAGTGTAAGACTCGACCGACGAATCGTACACCAAAGGTTCGTTGAATTTTAAGTAATCTTCTACTACACTCATTTTCTGGGAGTTGTTATAAATTTGATGAAAGCTTTATTTCTTGGCGTCAAACCGTTTGTTTTTTTATTATTAGAGTTAAAATAAGAAAAAGTCCTTTGCCTTTTTTTCCAAACACGAGCATTTTTATCCTTTTCTTTAATTTTTAGATCTCAAATGAAGACGCACCGTGAGCGTCTCTCCGTTTAAATCCAACGGCTCGTTGGTCTGAGACGTGAGCCAAACTCTTATATTACTGATTAATTTTGTAGTCACCGGGAGGTAAATCAAATTATGCGGGGGAAACCGGGCGGGGAATTGGGATAAAAAGAGTATAAAGTGGGCTGAGTGTCGTTGTTTAGGTATGAATTGCCTATGATATCGACGTGTACGACAATTGTATTGATGCTCATAATGTCAACGGTATTTTGACTCTGTCGACTTCTCACGTAGTTGCCTAATTCAAACCCCAAGACTGGAGCCAAACTCTTGTCACCCGACAAAGATATTCCGTAATTCGGATCGGTAATTATTAAGTTGGTTCTTAAAGTATTTAGATACGGAAGAATCGTAATGACATCCTTGTTGTGACCATTCGCATCTATCGCCGACTTGAGAAATTTATTCAAATCCTCGATTTCGTAAGCCCCCGGGGTGACTGAATCGGTCGTATACTGAATTTCGTTATTTTTCGAGGTGATGTTGTGGATGCTGTTGTACGTGTTTAAATTAAGCAGGGCCAATTCGTAATTTTTTTCAGAGTCTAAATGAATCGGAGTGTTTAGATTAATTCTCAAATCAGAGTCTTTGCCGGAGAGAATGATTGAACAAGAATCCATGATATTGTTTTTTTTTTAAAGTGGGAAAAAAAACAAATTCGAAATCTGGAAGGACCTGACTCCACTATTGGCTAGTTTACACCATAATGACCTTGCAATTTTTAACCAAGGTCATTTTATGCACCAAAATAGTATACTTGGTCCTAGGGGGTGCTAAATATTATACCCGGTCCTAGGGGGTGCTAAGGCAAGCCCAGACAAGTTCAGGCAAGACCAGTTAGGCAAGCCCAGACAAATTTAGGCAAGCCCAGACAAGTTCAGACAACCCCAGACAAGTTCAGGCAAGCCCAGACAAATTCAGGCAAGCCCAGACAAGTTCAGACAAGCCCAGACAAGTTCAGGCAAGCCCAGACAAGTTCAGGCAAGTCCAGGCAAGTTCAGGCAAGCCCAGTTAGGCAAGCCCAGCCATGTTTAGGCAAGCCCAGACAAGTTTAGGCAAGTCTAGACAAGTTTGTGACGTCATTTTCCACCCGATTTTTTTTTCAAACCTGCTTTAGAAATTTCCAATACGATTGGTAAACTTTCATAGCACCAACTTGTTTGTTTACTCAAGTTTATACAAACCCAGACAAGCTTATGGAAGTCTAGACAAGTTTGTGACGCGGTGTTGCCATCTTGGACTTCCGGTGCGCCGCCATCTTGGACTTCCTGTCCGCCGCTATCTTGGATGACGTCACTTCCGGTTCGCATGGGCGCCGCCATCTTGAATGACGTTACTTCCGGTTCGCTGCCATCTTGGAAAATGGCTCAAAAAGGTAGCAAAAGGACGCAAAAAGGTAGCAAAAAGCACTTTCCCACCCTCGTCAGATTGACGAATGGTCACTTCCGGTTTAAATGGGCGCTGCCATCTTGAACCTGAAGTGAAGTTACGTGAACGGAAGTGACGTCACTTCCGGGGGGCGGGGTGGTTCTGTCCTCATATCGCAAATACCCACTACTATTGAATCATAAGCAAAGGAAAACTACATATGAAGCATGGATAAGTAGTATTATTAGATATGGACTAAAAATCTATGGACATGCAGCAAAATATTTAATAAATAAACTGCAAAAAATACAAAATAAACTAGGAAAAGTGATGTTAGCTGACAAATCGACAAATATATAAAAAAACACATTGACATTGTTTAAAGAAAACAAAATAATGAAAATAAAGGAGTTAAAAAACTTTGTTATCTTAACAAAAAATTATTTTAGTAATAAATACAGAAACCAACTAATACATTAAAAAGAACAAGAGGAATAAATGAGACATTCAAGATTCCAACATGGATAAATCAATATGGAAAGAGGAGAAAGGAAAGGTATATTCCAAAATTATATAATGACCTACCAGAGAATATGCTACATTATTTAACACTAAAAGAATTTAAAAAGGATCTAGCCTACTATCGAAAATATTATCAAATGAATTCATCGTAACATAAAAAATGTACAAAATATATAGATTATAAGCTTTTGTCCTTGATTGCGACCACAATGGTCGAGCTTCCTATAAATAATAAGAATATTACAATAATGAGTGAAAATGATAGGTGTCATACTCACACAAAAAAATTTGTTCTTTTACACCACCGTAATGCGGATGATGGAGTCGATTTATGGCAACAATAAAACTCTTGACTGATTTCTTAATGCCAAAATTCTATACTTTGTTTTTGACTCGACAAACTAGTAATTGGCACCATGTTACGTAGATTTTAAGATCTCGCTACATCAATGATTGATTTGTACTGTGGTTTCATTATCGCTAGATGCTGTGTTTTGTGTAAGAATGGACAAATTTTGAAAATCGCAAGTTATAGCAACAATGTTGTAAACAGCGTGAAATATTTGTAAATTAATTCTAATTCTAAAACATTTGTTAAATACTGACACGTTTCTTTAATAGTAATTGAAAACTCGTCGATAACGATACTACTAAATTATGGTGACTTCTTTGAAATAAGAATTGACAGTGTAACTAGGAGACATCCCCTCAAATTGATACAACCTAAGGCCACGCTGAACTGTAGAAAGTTCTTTTTCTCATCTAGAGTGGTGAGTGTGTGGAATGGTTTACTGTCTGACGTGGTTATGGTACCAAATGCTGGTGCTTTCAGGCATGGCCTGGTATCGCAGAGGGATTACTTGCATTTTACCTGCCCCCCCTCCTTGGGGGCGAGGGCGGGGTCTCCAACTCAGACATTTCCAATAGAATGGGGTAGAAGGATACCTTATTTGAAAGGTCTTCATTAGGCGAGTAAAGTGCCGCAACGACTGCTTCGATACGACGAGCCCATCCAAAATGGTAGCCGATCAAACATTAGGAATTTACTCTACATCCCTATGTCTTACTCCGGCTTAAGACGTCATAAAGGGACGTAGGTGGCAGCAAATTGCTTTGTTCAGTTTAGTTGTCCACCTTTGTGCCTCAGTGGACCCCCCTCCCCCTGATTACGGGGGCACACTGGGGCCCACACTCTGGGCTTCAAATCACAAAAGACGTGGAATCCAACTATGTTGAACGAAGCATTTTTCTGCCACGTACGTCCCTTTACGACGTCTTTAGCCTGAGTAAGACGTAGTGATGTAGAGGAAATTCCTAATGTTTGACTGGCTGCCATTTTGGATGGGCTCGTCGTATCGAAGCAATCGTTGTGGCACTTTACTCGCTTAATGAAGACCTTTCAAATTAGGTATTCCTCTATCCCCCCCCCCATCCCATTGGAAATTTCTGAGATGGGGCCCCTGGGGCAGGCGTAATGCCGGTTTTACAAAAAAAGAGATCCTTTAACCAAACATACTTTGCCAGAGTTCCACTAGTTTCTTTCAACCCATTAAAAAGTTATGAGGCTGGACTGGGACTTTTGGGACACCCTGTGTATATACACACCAAAGAATTTGTCGACAGAGCTATATACTGCATGAATATTTAGCCTTTTTTTACTTCTTTGGAAGAGAATGCTATTTACACTGCAAAAATGGCCAAGGGCGCTGGGCCACTGTATTGACATTAATATAATGTTAACCTAGTCAATGAATGCGTTTTGCGTAATTCTTCGAATCACCTGATACAGGATCCATTAAATTGGGTCACAGTGGAAGTTTTTCAAGAGTTGATTGTAATTTTAAAGGACTAGAGAATCACGTAGTTGATTTAATATAAGTTTACATAATCAGTTGAACTCCCCTTCATTTCTTGTTAAATGTGAATGTTTTTGTCTTATTTGTAACACTCGTTCATTCTATGCCTGAAACCTGTGTGATTTAAGAAATTCCCTGCTTTTAAGGAGGCCACTTACTAATTTATTCTTACTTATTCATTCAATCATGTTATTTAACTACAGTTCAAAGGCGATCAAGTCTGTTCCACCAAGACGAACGCATTAATTGACGAATGTGTCGCTGATCCATCAGTAAGTATGCTGTTCACATTTCTACCTAATCATCTACAGACTAACTATTTAAAATATAGTTTGTCCCTTTTTTTGGCATATGAATTGTGGATACTAAATTGATGATATGGTGTGTTAGCGTTCTAATTGTACGTCACATTTTTTGACAAAATAAATTAATTTTTCTGCCAAAATTTAAAAAGGGGCTTCAAGTAAAAAGCCGTGAAAACATGTAAGCAAATTGAATGACGTAATTTTAGGAATAATATCTTTTTTAATAGCTGTTGCACAATAATTTTTTTTTAATTTCCCTGAATCCATGAATATCGATTAATTTCACCCTTTTGTACATCAAAAATCCCCAAACCACCTTACCCAATTTTACTGATTTATTAATTAAAACCCACACAGGGAATAACGAATTTAATAAAAAATTTCCTCCTCCACGGAGGAGGATGCAGAGAGGGCAAGCCAAGAAGGTGCACACAATAACGCCATCAACAAATTTGATAAAAACAGCATCAGCTGCACCCGTTTGGCTCTCCCTCTCCTTATCTCTTTAGATGCTTTCATTCGTTTCTGCCATGTTTCTGAACGAAATTTGAGACACCATGCAATATTTTTAAATATATATTTTGCTTGTTGTCCTTGGCTCTTCATCGGAATTTTAGAATTTAACAAAAACCTAGTGATATTCTACATTCTTCAGAACAAACGAATGAAAATGGAAATTTGAAATGAATCCGGTACACCAATTATAATTGGTCACATATTGCATTATCAGGTAATTTTTCGTCTTCGTCCCTCCATCTTGTTTTTAACGTGATATTCCCGTTCAAAAAAACACTTCATCCGACTTTTACTATATAACACTTTTTCAATCTGTAGTTTCATTCCCAAGCTAGTAAAAACATCTAGCATACGCGATCGGCATTTTCCCAGTTTGGAATGCAACCGTGATTATTGATATACGATCGATGTAAAACTGGGCTGGTGTGGTTTTACTACTTAATGTGAATATAGTCGGAAAGACCATCACAGGATTATAAGTTCTTTTGCTTTGCTTGCACCGTGCCTGCGTCACTGAAAGCTTGGGCAAACATATTCTTGTTCAAACAAGCTCTTAGATCAGCTAACATTTATTTAGAGCCCGTGACCCTCGCAGAGTAATCTGCTGTGCAAAACAAAAAGATAACAAGAAAGACAACAAAACAACAACTTAGCTATGTATTTATACTATGAAACTACTGAAGTATGTTACCCCATCACGCACTGAAGGCAAATGCAGAAATCGTCTTTTTTACACCACAGTATACAGTAGGGTGGACAAAAAAATGCTTATTTAAAATTTCAAATCGTAATGGTGTAGAAAAGTTGGTCTTCAACCACGTAATCACTATCCCAAAAGGAAAAAAAATCTTAAAAAAAAAATGTTCAGGTCCCCACTTGGGCCTAAAGTTTAACATTATAAGTCCATGGGAAAAATCGTAAATTCTGCAAAAAATTATTTTTGAATTGTTTAAAACAGAACTTTTTACATTATCTAATTTTGTTTTCTCAGAGACCACTAAATGAAACCAAAATCAGAAACTATTTTGTCTTAATTCATAAAACAATGCGAATTATCGGCCACGATAATAAGGGAAAAAAGCGTTTTTTGCCGATTTTACGCCGTAAATTAAAACGAAGTTTAGGGACAAAATATTAAAAAAAAATTATTTCTAGCTTCTCTTATGGTCTCTGAGAGTACCAAATGAAATAATGTAAAAAAGCTGTATTTTAAACTAGTCAAAAATCAATTTTGCGGAATAAGCGATTTTCCAATGGACTTATAACGTTAAACTTTAGGCCCAGGTGGGCACCTCTAAACATTTTTTAGATTTTTTTTCTTTCGGAATAGTGATTAGGAGGTCGAAGATCAACATTTTAGCACTATTACTATTTGAAATTTAAAAAAAAGCAATTTTTTTCATCCCCCCTACTATACAGCTGCTCTCATGACTCCAAGTACTACATTCAGGTTAGATTATCCAACAAGCCAAGCAGAGACATCCCTTGATGCATAGCAGCTGACAGATGGATTCTCTTAGAGAACATATCAGCAAGAAATGTCTCCATTCCCATTCGACTAAAACATTCCGCTGAAGAGAAGAAGACCTTAAAGATTAGGTGCACATTCACTGGAGCGTTGGCAGCTCACTGCCTCGGTAGAATTACTGCCTGACGTGTAGACAGCACATCAAGCTTCCTAGCCGTTACAGACCCAAATAAATTCCTACTGAACAATTCCTTTTAAAAAGCTTATAGGTTGCCATGACTGATTTTATTCAACAAGAATTTACTTGGTTGTAGTTTAATATTATATTTGTAATACATATTTTTAAATGGCTCTATATTTTAATTACCCCTTTACATAATAAGCTTGTATAAAAGAACAGGCTTAACTATTAACTTTAGTAAGCTTTTCAGCCGTCGAATATTTCTCGCCATCAGCAAAAACATTGGCCCGATGAAGCAGCGCCAAACTAGGCCAGGTTAAATGTACGGCAGGGAAGGTGGATGGCCTGGATCAGCCATTTTGCTTACCGGTTGCAAAGATTAGCTACACAAGCAATGAGACTGGTACTTAATATTTAACGACTTCTTCTTTCTTTTCAAGTACACAGACGCACTGAAAGATATTTCGAAACAACTTAAAGGCAAATTGGTAAGAAATACTTACTATTGTTTCATTGAGGTTCATTTTGAATAATTAATTCTTTAATTCAGCTGAAATCACTGTAGCTTGTGGAACCAAAGTTGATCAAAATCAAATTTTAAATACCGTGTAACGTTATAAAACTACAGTGGCAATCATATTGCAAGCTGGTAGGATCCCTGATAAAAACGAACAGCTTGAAGACTACAGTTTCAGAAATAAATGTGATTCCATCATCGTACTGTAGCATTCGGGAACTGCAGAATGCTATGAAAGATCATGTTTTCAGTTTTGTCTTTTTAATTGCAGCATTGATTCTGTTCACTTTAGTTGCTGTTGCTGTTACGCAATGCGATAAGATAGTCTAAATCTACCCCAAAACAAAACTGATTCCCGCCAAGCTTTTCGGCCGTATGAATTCATGATATCAAATGCCAAGCTAATCCCACCGAGTAATAGTTCGACGGTTAAATGAAATATATGAAAATTGCTTAATACACAATTTTCATTTATTTCATTTAACGTTTGAAGTATTAGTCGGTGGGATTAGCTTAGTGAAAGAGCCAAGCGTTTGATATCACGACTTCACAAGGGCAAAAAATTTGGCGGGAATCATTAACAAGTTTTGTTTTGGGGAAGATACCAAATATTTTTGGTCCAAATTGATGAAATCCATTTTTTCGTAGGTGTCTGGTCCACTTCTTTTTTTTTTTTTGGCTTTCGTTAGATTTTGAGGACAGCAGTCACTTTTTTTTTTCAAATGATTAGTATTTCTTATTAGTTCTGAAATATCTCCTTGCAAACGCACGGATTTATTTAATGTTCAGTTTGGCATTGTAGCATAATAAAAATGTACAAAACAATGTAAAATAATCAATTTGATCGTTTGGAGCTTCCTAACTACTCAACCACTCGACCAATTCGAAAGGTTCATATAAAAAGGGCACATCTACAGAGCAATTCATGTAAAATGAGCTAAGAACCAGCTTTATTCGCTGCATGGAAGAATTTATTTACGAGATACAAAAAAAAACTTTACTAGTAGCCAGTAGCCAGTAACGAGTAGCCAGTAACTACCCCAAAACAAAACTTGTTAAGGACTCCCGCCAGGTTTTTTGGCCGTGTGAAGTCGTGATGTCAAACACTAGCTGTTTAGCCAGGTATCCCTGCGAGTAATAGTTCGAAGGTAAAATGACATATACGAAAATTGCTTACTGCGTAATTTTCAGTTATTTCATTTAATGTTTGAAGTATTATTCGGTGGAATTAGCTTGGCAAAAGAGCTTGGCGTTTGATATCACGACTTCACACGGCCAAAAAACTTGGCGGGAATCCTTAACAAATTTTGATTTGGGGTAGATATCAGATGTATTTGGTCCAAATTGATAAAATCCATTTTTTTTCTTAACAATTATGAGATAGAAACACCAATCTAGTTTTCTGGTCCATTATTTTTTTGTTATTTTTTTGTTATTTGTTTCATAATAACAATGTTTTTAACAATGTAATACAATCAATTTGTGTAATTGTTTGTTTATTTTATTTTTTTTTTTGGTTTGCTGGTTTGTTTGTTGGCTGGTTTGTTGATTGATTTGTTCGCTTCGCTCTATTTTGTGGACAGTGTAACCTGACGGGCGTCAGGGCATCTCCACCCACACTATCGACAAAATGGAGCGAAGCGAGCAAACCAACCAACACACAAACAAATCAACAAACAAACCAAACAAACCAACAAACAAACGAACAAATATACGAAAATACAAACACGCTATTTACCAACCAACCCACACATAAACAAATCAACAACCAAACAAACAAACGAACATACCCACCAACGAACCAACAAACAAACCATCCAAATAACAAACCTATAATCAAATCGACAAATAAATAAATCAACCAAACAAACAAACGAACGATACACCGGGCACAGGCATTGTTTGAGTGATTTGGAGACAGCATTGTGGCTCATCTTACCAGTTGCTTTTCGCACATTGTTTCTTTGTCCATTTGCTTTCGTAGCGCTGTATGGCGTTGTTCCTCAACAACAGGCCCTACTTCTGGGTGTACTGCTATCAATGGTCAAAATCAGGTTTAACTGATATATTGGTTACTACGTGATGCATCAATTCAAACCAACAAATAAATAAACCATCATTTCCACTGTCAACATAATGGAGCAGGCTCCGCTTTTTTTATGCTGTTTGGCTGGGTTTCCACTCCTGTCTTCCAAACAGTTATTTTCAAATTCAGAATCGTCAAACATTTCGCGAAATATTAGCATGTGACGTAGTTGTAATCCACCCAAAACTAAAACTGGTATAAGGAAGCCACCACGTTTACAAAAAAGGTCGGCAGTTGAAAGTAGTCATATCAAAACCAGAGAAAGGACGCTAAAGTAGCTAGTGACTTAGTTAGATACTATCATGAAAACAACGTCATTAATGCTGCATAGAACGAAATGCACACACTTATTAAAAACATGTTCGTTTAAAATAATACTGCATATGCAGAAATCATTTCAAAACACAAAACCCCCTAATAAAATTAACATTTTTCCTTGTACTTTTGCGGGGTTAGGACCATTGAAAATCCGGTGAAAAACCTTCAAAATGGTATATTCAAACGTCAAAATCGGTCACCAAGAAGTGAAAATACCTTCAATTTGAATTATCACCAATCTATCTGAAAACTGCTCGTGACGTCTTAGTTTGGTCGGAAAAACTAATCAGAAAAGCAAGAAACTTTGCACGAACAAACTATAACGTCATAAACAAACTATGACCTCGTTTCTGTTTGACATCTTGGCTCTTGGCTATTGGCCCAATTTTTAGCCCATTTTGTCACCTTCATTATTCCTCAACGACATGTCCGATTCCTGTTTTTTTTTTTGTGTGTTTACAAACCATCTCTAGGCATACCGCTATCAATGTACAAAATCTGGTTTTAATTGATGCAGTGGTTATTGCGTGATGCGATTACAAAGATCCCATCTGAGTGTATATAAGCGGAGCGAATATATTTTAAATTTCACACATATTTTTATATCTCATATCCTATTCCCCTAATTACGGATATGGGACAATTTGGTCCCCCTGATTTGGTCCCGAAAAATTTTGTCCTGTCTATTTGGCACTGGACAATTTGTTCCCCGGCCGATTTGGTCCACGAACATGTTAGTCCCAGGTAGGTAATAATTTAATTACTTTAAAAAACTTATTTGTAAGGGAAGGAGGGGGAACAACCTACACCATATAGAAGGCCCAATAGGCCTACTCTTTAAAAAAAAATTTTTGCACACTAATATAAAGTTTTAATTAAAATTTAGGACTGCCATTTTTTTTGGGTAGGAGGGGGTGACGTACACCATTTACATGGCCCAAGCTTATTTTTTTTAATATTTTTGTACAGCTATTTTTTCATTATTAATTCAATGCATAGCCGTATTGTCAGTAATATTTATTTTGTCATGAATGGCACGACACATCTTTAAAAAGTTGTATAAAAACTGATTCTATAAAAGCCAATGTACGATACCTCCCACATACTGTTTCGTATGCCAAATCTCTTCCTCTTGTACATGTCTCAACCCATCCATGAAGCGCCAAATTAAGGGCCGGCGACAAGAGGCTCAAACTTATTATTTGGCTCTCAAAACATTCTTCTTAAAAACAGTATTGGGCCTTGCTAGTGGTGCAAGTTGCCCCACGGTGCAAAAAAAAGTCTACCATTACACACAAAAAAAGAATTAAAAAATATTTTAAAAACAGCATTGGGTAGTTAGTCGCGGGGCGCCCCCCCCCTGTAAAAAAGACCCTTCTAGCACAACCACTTAAAACAGAATATAATTTTTTTTTTAATTTGGGCCTTTCTTGCGGAGTTAGTCGCTCCCCAACCAAAAATAAAAAAAAAAAATCAGAACTATTTTTTTTAAACAATAGTTCCCCTGGACCAAATTGTCCTTGGACCAAATCGGCTAGGGACCAAATTGTCCGCGACCAAATCAGTCAGACCAAATTGTCCGAGACCAAATCAGCGGGACCAAATCGTCTTGCTCCGCCTAATTACAGCAAAGTTTCCGCCACACAATGATACATTTATGTAGCTGAGGCTATTAATTTGAACTTTAGAAAATGAAGTACCGTATATGGAACATAATTGATTCATTGCATGTTTCGCTGTTTTTGATACTTAATAACTTTCACAACTGATAGAAACAAGAACTTGTTAGCACATTTTTACAAGTACAGCCCCCAACTTAATTAAAACTTTTACATTATAGTATTAAAAACCGAGAATTGGTAGCTGTTAAGGTAACAATGATTTAGAAACAATGAAAAAAGCTTAATAATGATCTAAACAAACTATGTGTTGCAAAGGTATGGGGTTTCTGCGTTGGGGTACGCCAGCAATATTTCGGTATGTTTTGTTTAGGTTTCTGTAATGGGCATTGCTAGGATATCCAGACACACGCTAGATTGTCGCCCTCCAAGATTAACGTTAACATCCAGATAAAATATATATGTGAGCATGGCGATCCAATAGATACGTTCTGTCTTTACAACTAAGGCAGTTTGGCTGTTTTCAGGCAAGTGAGAATAAATAACTATGCGACAGAAAAGGCTGAAACTTGTTTGATCGGAAGGGTTTGGTCGCCTGACAAACATAAAAGTCACTATACTGACACAGCTTACTGTTTTCTTGTTGAAAAAACGACGTGAATAACGTTGATATATGCCTAATAAAGTAAAACATTTGCGCAATAAGCAATTATCATATACAACTTGTCGCGATTCTTAGGTTAGTTATTTGCCCAAATAAAGTTTCCAACA
>JAHWFP010025838.1:1037-16151 GCA_023313725.1 Lithobius niger
GCCAGCTCGCCTGCTCGCTTCTGGTCGGACGTCATGATCCCTCGCCATCATCATGAAGTCTGCTCATAAGCGAAATATATATAAAGACTAGTTGCGCCCGTGTGCATGCTGCGCACCCCCCTTCCCCCACCCGAACGTCCCTTCCCCTCCCTCCCGACCCACCCCATTGCACCTGCTTCCTGCACTCCCATAGTGTGGGTTCAGAATATTTCTCCGTGTCCGTCCGGCACTTCAGGTGTTTGGTCTTTGGTTTTAAATAATTTATCAAAATATATCACATATGCCCTCCCCCCACAATTACTTTAACCGCCAATCCCCACACTCTCGCCCCCTCCCGGATACGCATACGTCCCCCCCCCCCCCACACACACACACGCTTGCCCGCCTTCCCCTCCCCGAAAACGTCGCCCCGTGACATTTTCCCTTTGGTGTAGCCCCGGAAACGTCGCTGGCATGTGTTTGACTGAAGGCTAAAAAAAAACCTATCACTGAGAGATCCAACCTTCAGTTCAGTAAGCAAGTAATCCCATGTTTGAGTTAATCCTTTGAAACAATTCACTTCGGTAGCGCGCATTGCCCGCCACACACACTTGCCCTGGCACCCTCTCCCCCACTCCCCGAAAACGCCGCCCCGTTACATTTCCCATTTAGTGCAGCCCCGAAATGACGCATGCGTATGTTTGACTGAAAGCTAAAAAAAGCCTGAGAAATCCAGCATTCGGTCTATCACCCATTTCTACAATTACACGTCGGCAGAAATTCGGCACGCCGTCCCCAAGAAGGTGGCGCCCTAGGCGGGCTCGCCTTACCTTTTCTACAGCTCTCTGGCATGACAGTATAATAAATAGATGGAACCAGACTTTTATAAGTGGACGTCCACTTTTAAGTGAAGTATGTTATCATAAGTTTTACCTTTGTTGTGGTGGCTAGTATTCAACTCTGTACTTTAAAAAAAAAAATTTGTTTTGCTTACTGTTTTGTATACCAATGCCAGCGAATCAGAAAGGTTTCAAGACCAAATATTGTACAGAAGACCAAAGAATTGTTACCCAGTTCGGCATTTCCGGTTAGTGTAAGTACGGTTATATCTGCCGTGAAGCAAACTGCCTGCTTTAAAGCCTGACCTTGTGAAAATACAAGATACACTAATCTGAGAAAGAAAGGAAAGATTTTTTTCTTTCTCATATTAGTGTATCTTGTATTTTCATATTGACAGTTTTTAAAGCAGACTGTTTGCTTCATTTTCCCCCCTTTATTTACATCTATCAACTTCTAAACTGAGGAAAAAAAGGGGGGGGGGGAGTATATTTACAAAAAATATCGCTGAAACATTTTTCAGGAATAACTGTGTTTTCACAGCATTACTGTAAACCTTTTAATTTACAGTAAACTTTACTGTATTTGTATTTATTTTATAAGCTGTTGAGTGATAGTATTTATACAGAAATTGGGCAGTACTTTTCAATCAAAATGATTGGCTGCCCAGTAGTTGACTACAAAAATACTTTATCTCTCAGTATATGGCGGTTGTTTGGTCTATGACTCAGTAATCAGATGAGAACCACATCTGCTGTAGGTCTGAATTTCTGGCACCTCCCAACCAATCAATGGCGCCGCTAGGGGTAGGCCAGGATGGGCCGCGCCCCTCCCAGAACCCCAACACTCAGATCACCGAAGAAAATATAACAATAAAAAAAAAACTTGCAGGCTAAACTTGAAATCAAATTAATAAATTTTTACTTTTTTTTATTTATGTTGGTCGAAGCGTCTTTGATCTGTGAATGAATGAATGAATAATTTCTTTATTGGGGCCAAGGCCCGAGGTCATGCGCCCACCTTAAAACCTAATCCAAAATGAAAACTGAAAACCCAAATCGGACGATATGTCCATCGATGGCGCATACACTGAGTGCCATCGCGCACTTTGTAAGAAGGTCAGGGATTGGAGTGTAGGCCTCGTCACTGTCCTTTTACCCGATCACCTCAGCTTCCCTGGAGCGAGGATCCGTAGGAAGTGTAATGAACAGTTGGACAGCCAGGATATGCAACTCGGGGTCTGAACATGGACGGTGAGAGAATCTTCTACACAGTGGATAGGCAGTCTTGCGCATGGCAGTCTTGTACCGTGTAATCCGGAATAGCAGTGAGGGAAAGAAAGCGTACGGGGCAGTGTTTTGTACAGGGTATGTTAGTACGCAGTTATCAGTGTGTGGTTTGGTGTAGCTTAATTTGTGATTGGGCAGTTGGCCTTGGGCTATGGCTCATAATAAACAAATTTCAATTTAAGCCCGGCTCTTGTAATAACATGGACTTGATTTGTGACTAACCATCCCGACTCCATTTCACTACCATCATTCCTCCGTGACAATTTAATTGAATTAATTAATATATTTATTTATATACTATTTCTGTAGCAGCTTTGCAATATATGTGTAGCCGAATTTATGTTGATGGAGCGTATTTTACAAGAAATTGGGCAGCATTGAAGCTTACATTACGTTTAGGGTGAATCAAACGGCACAACATTATCTAATGCGGCCGATGTACCCACTGTTTCCAAGGATGTAGGACACATAGGCACCCGAATGTAGCACTGGGCAAATAGGCACTTGGATATTTGGGCACCCGGACAAATAGGCACCCGGACATATAGACACCGGACAAGTAGGTACCTAGTTTTTTTTTTATTTTATTTTTTAATTGGGATGGATTGCCCTCAAATTCTGTATCGTTTGTTTTAAACCTGGGACACTTAGTCTTGTGGACCGTTGAGGGAATTTTTGCATTTTTTCCCGAAATTTTTGTGTGGCGAATTAATGTTCCAAATTACGCTGCCTCACTCGCACTACTGTGCTCACTGCGGCTAACACATTTCATCAGAGATGCGTTTAATAAAGATGCCAACAATTTAGCAGTTTTGAACGCTACAAACATTTTATAGCAAACTTCCCTTCCCCCCCCCCCCCCTCCCAATTTGAGGTCAATCCATCCCAATTAAAAATAAAAATTTTAAACTTGGTGCCAATTTGTCCGGGTGCTATACGTCCGGGTGCCTATTTGTCCGGGTACCTATTTGTCCGAGTGCCAATTTTGTTCAGTGCCTAAGTGTCTGGTGCCTGATTGTCCGGTGCCTATGCGTCCACGTACCTGTTTCCAGATGTGCCCACTGTCGCCCCCCCCCCCCCCATACAATCAGTCCTTACGCCTTCACTGCAACCAATTAAAAAAAATCCACAAAGTCCAAAACAAAAGGTAAGAACGTTCGTTTATCCTAGTGTTTGTCTTGGCTCGCGATAGTTTCGGATCCATTATCCAGTTTGTCATTTTACAGATCAGTGGAGCCCGCAAGCGGACTGGCAAGGGGATACGCCCCAGCGGTCAGCATCTATCTTCAGTTCACTTTGGTTACCACATTCATTCGGCCATTCCAAATTCGAAATGTTCCATCAACTAAATCGTTAGACCTTTAATCGGGCACTGTAACAAGCGTTGATCGAAACTTGAAAAGAGATTTTACAGTCGAATTTATTGTCTGTCGTGTGCGGATGGTTGTCTTTGTCACGGACGCGCGTGTGGCGGGAACTTGCTTTATAATGGAAAAATTTGCATTTAGATCCAAGGAAAAGGATTCAATTGGAAGCCGATAAAGCAGGACGGGTCTTTTGGTCCCAAGATGGGATGTTTTATTGACAGCCAAACAAAAGACAGTTCCTTAATGAAATTTCTCATTGACGGAGCACAAAGGAACGAATTGCCGGCGACACAAACTCAAGTAACGCACCACCAGCGCCTCCTAGTGACAGAAACACCCAAACACACAACAACGTCAATCAACAACAAAAAACATTCAATTTGACACACTTGTCCGAGCAGTAATCGTGATCGAGATAAACAAGAAAATCATTTTCTCCCAGTCTGCAAATGCTGCTGTTGGGTTGCGATAAGACTTTTGTGCAAATAAAAGTAAACGTAAAGAAAACATATATATACAATATATATATATCCACTAAGTTTTTTTTCGGGGAAGAGGACGCTGAAGGCGTTTAAATCAACAATCTACACTTTATTTTTTTCACGCTATAGAGCAGTGACACAACGTAGTATTATTGCATATAACTCTATGCTGGAGCCTTAATGGGTTAGCTGCAAGGGGCACTGCAGAGAGAAACAGAAGGGCGTCATACTGAAGCCGATGCTGTGAAGAGTGATTTCTTAGACGTAAAACGCGCGATTTTTGTTATTGGCGAAAACAACTTTATTTTAAGCCTAAGAAATCCGCTCTTCCGTTGTTTTTCCCTCCATTTTTATGTAGTGCACCTTGTAGTTATGCCCTCCAAAACCCATACTGGTGCCAATTTGGTGCCAATATGGCGGCAAATGTTACTGCTCTATTGCTAAACAAATTGTAGATCTCTTACAATCAGAGAAGGGTAAGGTAGGGAGGGCTTAAGTAAAGTTTAATGTGGACAATACATTAGCCTCACTGGACGCCTTCTTGGAAAATATTGATTGTCAACAGTGTTCACCACAATGTAAGCACAACACAGCTCAAGTAAAGTTAAACTAGCTATACCCCGTGCAGAGTATCTGCGCGCTAGCTATCACGAAAATAAGGTTCAGGTTGAAATGGCGGAATGAATTGCAAAGGTCAGCGAAGTGTACCTGGGTTAAATAAATACAGATTTAAAGCTATTTACGTTGCTTTATGGACTTATATGTCAGACTAGCCTGAGCGTGGAATCGAACCCACGACCTTTGAAACCAAAGGCCGAGGTCCTACCGCAGAGCCATACTGACATGGCCAAAAGGAAACGTCCACAGGTAGCATTTAACACGTGCATATATACATGTAAACATACATGCCAACCTATGGACGTTTCCTTTTGGCCATGTCAGTATGGCTCAGAGGTAGGACCTCGGTCTTTGGTTTCAAAGGTCGTGGGTTCGATTCCACGCTCAGGCAGTCTGACATGTAAGTCCAAAAGGCAACTTAAAGAGGTTTGCATCTGTATTTATTTAACTCTTAGAATAGAATAGAATAGAAAACCCGACGGTGCAAGCTGAAAGCCAAGAAGCACCCACCCCCCCTTCCCCCCACCCCAACCACCAAAAACACAGACCAACCAGGGGCCAACCACCAAAAAAGCCTAAGCAAGAAAGTGGTCCAGCCGATTTTTAAAGGAATCAAGTGAAGGGGAAAGAACAACCGAGACGGGCAGAGCATTCCATGCCTCGACCACACGTTCAGAAAAAAACCTGTGACGCACGTTGCCGGAGGAAATACTTCCACAGAGTTTAAGGGGGTGCCCCCTGGTCATGGTATGAGAAAGACAGAAAAAGTCAGCAGCCTGAACGTCAATGAGGTGGTTTAAGATTTGGTACGTGAGGATAAGATCTCCACGGAGGAATCTGGTTTTGACAGGGGTCAGGTTCAGTTTGCGAAGACGTTCTTCGTAAGAGAAGTGTTTTAGGGGAAGGCACCATTTTGTGAGGCGGCGCTGACAAGTTTCAAGACGGGCGAAGAAGGAGGCATAACAGGGGCGGCCAATCTGAGAACAGAATTCGAGTGTAGGGCGAAGGAAGGTTTTGTACAGGAGAGCAAACAGCTTTGGTGATACAGCAGAGAAAGTTTTAAGAATATAGTGGGCTTTTTTAAAGACTTTGCCGATGATATAGTTAGTATTAACATGAAATTTAAGAGACGGATCAACCAAAATGCCCAAGTCCCTATGGGACGTATTAGTAGGGATAGTAGAGTTACCAAGGCGGTAGCTGTAGTGTGGGTTGTTATGCCCAAAATGCAGCACCATGCATTTGGGAGGATTAAGGGCAAGACAGTTTTTGGTCGACCAGATGGCAACAGCGTCGATGTCTTGCTGAAGATCTTGATGAAGATAAGCGGGAGAAAGAATTTTCAGGTCGTCCGCATAGCTCCTGCTAAAGGAGTGGATGACAGAATGGAGGTCATTCAGGAAAAGATTGAAAAGAAGGGGGCCCAGAACAGATCCCTGGGGGACCCCAGAGGTAACAGGGACCCATTCACTAGAGGAACCCCTGAGACTAACACGTTGTCGTCTCTGAGAAAGATAAGAGTTGATCCAGGCGATGTGTGATTTAGGAAAATTCAAATATGACAGTTTGTTACGGAGGAGGGAGTGAGAAACAGAATCAAAGGCTTTGCGGAAGTCGAAGAATACAAGATCACATTGCATCCCTTTGTCCAGGAAGGTGGTAAGGTGGTTGTAAGTTTCAAGAAGGTTAGATTGACAAGAACGGCCTGGGAGGAAACCGTGTTGGAATTTAAAGTCGATATTGAGATGTTGACAAATGCTCATAACAGATTTATGGAAAAACCTTTCAAGGATTTTAGAAGCGACAGAAAGTAGACTAATCGGCCGGTAATTATTAACATCATGGAGGGACCCACCCTTATGAACAGGGGTGATATTAGCATCTTTCCAACGAGTAGGAAAAGTGCAGGAAGAAAAGGAACTTTGATAGATCAAAAAGAAGGGGGTAGCAAGAGATTTTGCACAGGATTTGAGAAAGAGAGGGGAAATGCCATCAGGGCCACAGGAAGAATCCTCCCTTAAAGCAAGGAAAGCATGCTCCACGTCCGAGCACAGGAAAGGAGTAGTAATGAAGCCAGCATCCATTGGAGGGCTGGGAAGATGTGGCAGATAAGAGGAGGCAAAATGCGAACCAAATTCCGCCGCAATATCAAGGTCATCGAGCAAGATAGGACCGTTATTACTCTTCAGACAGGTAGTAGGAGCAGTCTTTCTATTGCGATTAACATAGGCAAAAAGTGACTTAGGGTCCGATTTAGCTTTGAGAATAATGGATTCCTCATAAACACGACGGGCAGAGCGAAGACCAGAAACGGCAGCACTCCGGGCAGCTTTGAACAGGGCCATATTTGAGGGCCCTGTTGTTGAGCCTTTGGCTTTCCTGGGTTCGTGTCTACAACTAAGTGACGCAATGTATATTCATGCCATAAATTCCAACCAAAAAATATGATAAACGACGCCAAACGGAAATAGTGATAGCTATTTTTCCAGCAAGCTTAATACTAACCATATCGTTTGTTTCCCCTCAATCTGTTGGCATCGATCCATACTTCGTACAGTTTCTTACACCCAGCACAGAGTATCATAAACTCAATATTAAGACGCCAACTAATTGCAGTTATTGCTGGCCATTCGTTCATCACATTCCGTACAATATTTACAGTTCATATACAATTAACTGAACAAAAAACGGCTTCGCCGTTTACAAAAAAAACATTAGAGCTCGTATCCCCATACTCACAGCTGTGAAGGCACACGAATAAAAACGGATTAGAGTTCACTCGAACGCAACGAACTATAATTTGAACTCCAATTCCAGGGAACAAGGACTGTCTTTACTCAATGGTTATGTCAGAAAGTGAACGTAGTTTGTGTTTGAAATGTGTAATGTTTGTGTGTGTCTGTGCGTATGTGTGTGAATGTCGTGTGCGCTTATTTGTGTGTTATACGGTTTTTTTTTTATATCTGTGTTTTTTGTTTTATATTTTAAGTCTGTTTCGTGTGAGTGGCTATATGCGTATTTTGTGTGCATTTATAATTTTTAAAGCAATTTTTTGGCCTGTGTTTGTTATGATAAGTGCTTCAGAAACGTGAAAGTTTTACAATCTTTTAAAACCTATGTTGCTGATGCTACGTGTGTCGCAAAACATGTAGTCGCTTTTGGTGCGTTATTTATTTATTTTTTTCAATCAACTAGGTAAGTTAAGTTGGTCCGTCGATCGTCTTCTTGACACAGTCTACGAAGCTCTTTTTTGCGTATTTCAGGGTCAAAAAATTCAAGTGGCAGAGATGAGGCCTACTTGAAGCGATATTTAATTATCTTTAACTTGGTGCTAATTTTTATCTTTGTAGATGCTTTATATCCCGAGGAGTAGAGGTACAACCACACCGGCAAACACATCGTACGTTTTTTTTTTACTGTTAGTGTATCCATCAGGGTCGCACGAATATTCGTTGTTAAGAGCGTATTCGGACATTTGCCATTAAAAAATACATTACATGAACTTTGCTGAAGGCATTTTTTTGTTGTTTAAGTATCCTCGTTTTTCCATGGGTTTCTCAAGTCCCGAAGTGAATTTTGCTGACACCATTTATTTTTTAAGTTTTACCTCGTTTTTCCATGGCCTTCTCAAGTCCCCTTTCAGTACCCACAGTTCTTTATTCCCTCCCCTCTCCCTTCCCTCCCAAGTACGGCATAGTGGAAAGTTTGGGAGGGGTGGACAGGTGAACGGAGTAGGAAGGGAGTTAAGGATATTTATTGTAGCATTTAATGAAAAACCAATTTTTTATTTTTTTTTTTTTGGGGGGGGGGGTTAAAAATTTTGAAGGAATATTTGAATACAGTTTTTTTCTATTCATCCGACCCCTAGTGCATCCGACCCCTAGTTCATCCGACCCCTAGTGCATTTATTTGTCTACCTTATTTACTTCTGGACTGGCTGATCACAGTTATCCAACAAGATTCAGTCATGGCCGCCCTTTCACTCCCCCTCGCTGTCGCACTACTAAATACCAATCGTCGTTTCTGGTTCAGAGCATGAAGTTATGGAATGATTTGCCCGAAGTCATTAAATCTTGTTCTAGTGTTGGAACTTTCAAAGCTCAGTTATTCCGTCACTTGTTTAATTCATAACTTGGTCACCATCCCTCTTCCACTCTTTCCCTTCTTTTTCTTTTTCTTTTTTCCCCTGTCTCCCCCTCCCCCAACCCCCACTATATCCCATCTTCTTCTTTTCTTTAGTTCTTGCTTTTGTCTGCTGACATTGTACATAATTACATGATGGTTTGGGTTAGGTGTAAGAATGGGCCCAGCGCCTAAACCTCGCCCTTCGTGAGTGGCGCAATCAATTTTTATTCTTGAATTTTGTCGATCGTTATGTACTTTCACGTGCTACAATAAAGTTTATTATTATTATTATCGTCTGTCAAATTCAGCAACGTATCTCTAACCCTTGAAAGCGAGATAACGTTGCATTACCGGCAAAGAGATCGATTTCTTATGTGAGAATACGTGTGGTAGCTCATTATTTTTCTGGCTTAGATTGATGATTGCCATGTTTATTTAGTTGACATGTGCAAATGATCATTCTGTGTGTGTGTTTATATTTGATTTAAGCTTACGACTTTTTTCTCATTTTCATTATGCAAATGTTACAATTCGTGCAAGGTTTTTAACTCTGCAAATAAAAACAACACAAGACAGGTGCTGTCAACAAAAACTGTAGGCCCCTAAACATGATAGAAAAAAATGAAATTTATAGAAAACGGATACTTCAATTACTAAGCCAATTCAAGTATAACGTACAACCTTAATTAGAGCTTACACGGAGTTATATAACTCAGAAATATTGAGTAATAATAATTTTTTTTCAACCTTTTCGAAGGAGGGCTTCATATTGGCTTTTTTTTTTTTTTTATTTGTCAAGTCCTCCTCCTTTCACTCACCATAAAAATACGCTCGAGCCGGCCAATGAAAGAAACGCCGTGACAATTTTGACAGTTTTTTGATCTGTTACATATTACATTAGAAGTCTCGACACGTATTCCCAATAGAAGGGTAATTCGAGCATGAACACGACCCCCCACAAGGGATTATTTTAAAAGGAGAGGGATGCTTTATTTACATTATGGAAAGGGGATGCGCAAGGGGCTTCGATGTCTATTCACGCAAGGAAAAGAGGGTAAATATTCAACCCTGCAGTGTTGCTGACGCATTATTAGCATTTCGGGTGCCCCTCTTAAATTTCGAAATGCAAATTTCATTCCCCTCCTTTCTGTATCAGTTTTATTTTTCATATTCGAATTTCTTGTTGACCCAGTAGATCTATAAATGAAAAAGGAGAAGACCTAGCACGGATTCTTGGGGAATGCCAAAATCAACAGTCGTCAGGCGAAGACGGCCTATAAATATTGTCTCCCTTAGAACATCTACAATTTCCCTGTACGATTTTTTTTAGCAACTAGTGCTGTACAAGACAAGAAATCACAGGTCATTGAAAAAGGAGAAACGCAATGCCCTTATGAATTTTTATAAAGCTTGGTTGCGTATTATTCGCATCTTAAGCAAGGCAAAAAGCAGTAAAGCATAACATGCTTTACTATAAAAAAAAAGGCTATTTTTTGGCTAAATCACACAAATGTAAGTCTTCATCGAGAAGCCAAAAAATTAGTTGAGTGATCAATATACATACAGTTTGTAAACAGTCTATCCGAATTTATCTAACAGAATGTAAACTGAATCTGTTTAAATTAAGCGAATTAAGTAATTGACAACTAGTATATGTCAGCATCAGAGCATCAGACTGGTCCCCTTGAGAGCCTTTGGCGCGGTTCCTCCAAGCCCCCCCCCCCCCCTATGTATACTGGGTGCTCAGTAAGTTGTGACCCAGCTTGATAACTAAAGTATTACTGAACGATATGTTATGAGACCCGGGTGATGTAACGAGGCCAAGGGGTGGGACGTACTCAGGGAGTAGACGATTGAATTTAAGAATAATCTCAAAACCCAATTTACTCCTTACTACATAGCTAGGGGACTTTGCACTGAGAACACATATTAGGCATTAAACTCAAGTTGGAGCTTGGTCTAATCCTAGCAGAGTCCAGGGAGACAACCTTTCGAGTCATCTGCCCCACACCAAGTCCCTTCCCATGGTCCAGGCCCTCGTATTATACGCGGGCCAGAACAATAGAAGTCGCCTGAGGCCTTACGTTGCGTAACCGCTAACAGGTTGGAGCCGGCTCTAACTGGTTTGAACAATAGCCTCGTTCCCGGCTGTTGGCATTCGGCCAACGCCCGGTGTAGACGAAAGATGACGGGACGCCAAGCAGCTTATGTAACTACAAGGTGCACCGTGTGCGTTCACACCAGGTGCGCCCTGCTATTCGTAAATAGCGTGTTACATCTCCCTCCCCCTCCCTCTAAATTTTTGCTTAGGGCAAAGGGAGACCTACCTTGTGTATTACTCAGTACCCTCCAGCCTGCAATAAGGTTTATAAAGTTAGCTTCAAGTCATTTATTTTGATAACATAAAAAAAACAAAAAAAAAAACAACATTTACAATACGTCCCTACGTTAATTCCCTCCTTGGAACTAAAGCCAAGTCTCAAAAACTATAAAAATCTAAGAAATCATAATTTCACAAATAAATAAAAGCCTCCTGGGAACTAATTTTGTTGAATGCCCAGTTTCAAAAGCTAATATCACATATAAAGTGCACACAAAAATACACTCAAATTGCTTTGCACCAGTCGGAAAAAATCGAAGTAAAAGTTCAAAAGTTCATTTTTCTCCACTGAAATTGCTTTGCACCAACACCACCGTCTAAAAAGTCACCGGTTAAAACCAGAGTTCAACTGCACACAACTGGATGGCTTTCCTCCACGCGTACAAGGTAAGTATCCAGGTAAGTTCTTACACCTTTTTTTTTTTCTCTCCAGGGTTCACCTCACTGCACTGCACTTAAGGGCTTCTGTTCAGTATGATACGTACTAATTATCCTTCTTGGCAGGATCCTCCTGGAACGAACTCTCCAGATCCATAAGATCCTCCGAATACAGTAGAAATTGTTCAACTACTTCACCATCTTGGGTCGCTGCTAATTCCAAAATTCGCTGATCCAATATCTTACCCTCCTGGCTTGTTGAAGGAATGGCTTCTGGATATCCCGCGGGTTCTCCCGACATCTCAGGGGCTGCAGCACCGGTCGTGCCCTCTGTGGACGCTGTAGTGGATTTGGAAAATGGAACTCCCCACGGGTTCTCCATTGGCTCCAGGGCATCGTTGTGGAATTGGAACTTCACTATAGTAGCAGAAGGGTGGCCAGGTTTACCCAACTGAAGTTCATAGGCCTTAGAAAAGCTGAACATTTGGTGCAAAAACACGTTTTAGCGTGCCTCTCCAAAGTCCTGCTTTTGCTCGCCAATCTACGTTCTTTCCAGTCGTAACCTTGTTTAACCAGGTTAACGACCGTTTTCCCCGTTTTTTGGCTTTTTCGGACACCCATTTGACCTGTGTCCGGTTTCCTGACAAGTCCAACAAACGCCATCGAAAGGTTTCTGTTCCTTTTGTTGTTGTTTTCTAGTCTCTTTTGTAGCACTAGCCTTTTGTACATTTGCTGCCTTTGGGGCTGCATTTGTACTACTAGTACCACTGGTACTGTGCACCGTGCCGTACCGACCTGCTCTGTATCCTCTTGGCTCTAATGCGGCCATTGATACGGGTTCTACGCCTTGAAACCCGGTTGCCGGTTGTGCGCGCGTCTGGTTCACGCGAAACACCGCCTGGCAGATGGCGGGTTGGCTTTCCTGCGCTACTTGTTCGTAGCTCCGCCAAGCCATAAAGAAGATTTCAACGACAAAAAGATTGATCCAAAGTTGGTTTGTCGTATTTCGTAGCTTTCAACTCTCGAAATATAACTTCCCCAACAATTTTCGCTTTTTGTTTTTTTCTTCCGCTCCCGTAAGAAAAAATTTGCACACATCATCCGCTCACGATTTTTTATTCATGCTTGTTCCATCCCGAAGGTTTGGAAGCATGACTTGCCTATCCCGAAGGTTTACGTTCAAATCACGGCAGGCCCCTAAAATATGTGACGTACTCAGGGAGTAGACGATTGAATCTAAGAATAATCTCAAAACCCAATTTACTCCTTACTGCATAGCTAGTGGACTATGCACTGAGAACACATATTAGGCATTAAACTCAAGTTGGAGCTTGGTCTAATCCTAGCAGAGTCCAGGGAGACAACCTTTCGAGTCGTCTAACCCACACCAAGTCCCTTCCCATGGTCCAGGCCCTCGTATTTATACGCGGGCCAGAACAACAGAGTCGTCTGATGCATTACGTTGCGTAACCGCTAACAGGTTGGAGCCGGCTCTAACTGGTTTGAACAGCTTATGTAACTGCAAGGTGCACCGTGTGCGTTCACACCAGGTGCGCCCTGCGTATTCGTAAATAGCGTACTGTTACAGAGGGGGCCAGTGATTGGACAAGAAATGGAAGATTTGCAGGACTTGTGACGTACGTAAAATGGCTACTTTCGACCCCTCAATAGAAGGCGATGCTTTCCTGCACGCCGGAATGTTTGAATTGAATGCCATTCAAGGGTCGAAAGTAGCCATTTTACGTACATCATAGGTCCTGCAAATCTGATCCAATTTTCGTTCTACTTTTTGCATTGGTAATGTCTCGTTGTTTTCTGCATATTCCTAATGTATACTCATGGTGTGTGATTCACATTTATTAAGGCAGCAGTTGAATGACCTTCATAACATTTGGCAAGATCATCCAGTTCTTGTCCAATCAATGACCCCTCTTGGCCTCATCACATCGCTCAGTAGTACTTTAGCTATCAAGCTGAGTCACAACTTAACTGACCACCCTATATAATTAAAAATGTAAATATATGATCCTGAAATTCCCCCCCCCCCCGCATATATTTACGTAATGAAAAATATAAATACATAACCCTGAAAGGCCCTCCTCCCCCAATGTACAATTAAAAACAATACGACTTCCGCTTAATTCTAATTGTTGTGCTATTTTTTTAACCTTTTTTGCTGAACAAGAACACGAAAAAGGCACTGAAGTTGGCAGCGCCAAGAAGCACGTCTACTCTATGTAGTCTGATCGAATGAATGGGATGTCGCAAATCTTCGTTTACTTGCATGTTTGCTGGGACCAATGGCCATTCTTAGTCTTGTGTGTCTATTCTTACACAGGTGGACATTATCTATGTCTTGTAATTTAGTTTCCGGTTCCTGCCTCCAGAACATTCTAGAACTTTCCATTACCCATAATACCCTGGCCATTTCGCGGTTGTCAGGGGTTACCAAAACGTATTTAAGCAAGGGGTCCAGCATGGAAAATCAGAAAGCCTTCGGGCCAGCCAACTGGCTGGTCTTCCCTCAACCCCTGCTATGTCTCCTAGTTAGGGGGATTTTTGGCTGTTAGGCCTCTAGTAGGCCCAAGTTTGGTTAGGCTATTTTCCCCCAACCTAAAGTAGCCTTTTTATTAAGCCTCCTAACCCTAACTTAAACCCCAAAGTTCCCCAGCTTCCCTTAGAAGAATTTGTTCGGTCTAATTTTGGTATAGCTCTCCCACTTGGTTATTTTTCGTCATGGGACTGCCGCATCTCGTTCGGCGTGCCCACTTCCGTTTCTCTCTTCCGTTCTTCACTTCATTCCACGAACATATATATCACAGGTCTTGCGCCTCGGCTCGGCGCTCCTGCGGGGCCGCTTGGACCCTCGACGATCGCCGAGTAGCCCATCTGGCCAGTCCGACATGAAATCTTCCTTACGATCGAAGTCTTTTCTTGATTCACCTAAGGCTAATCAACTTTACGGATGGGGGGGGGGGGGCCCAAGGAGCATCTCCTCGTTGCCTTTATTTTGGGGAGGGGAACGAATTCCCCCAATTCCCCCCTCCCCAAAAAATGTATGGCTGACTGGCCTATTGACTTTTTTTGGGGGGGGGGGGGGGACGAAGTTTCCTCCTCCCCTTCCGAATAAAAAAAAAAATTTGACATATTTCATAACATGATTGGTTGGTGCCCAAATAATCATGCGATGAAATACACAACTTTTTCTAAAGTTGGAAGGGGGTGAGTGAAAAAAATTGGGGGGGGGTGACTCCTCATAGTCTTTAGTCTTTGGGGAGAGGGGGATGGCACCCCTGGATAAGTAAGCAACTCCGCAGCTTCGTATTTTAGTTAACTAATGACCTACACCAAGGCCAAACGATTTTTTTATGTAAATTCTGATGAGCCTTCCACCTTCAGCAAAAATAGAGCATAGCTTTTACAATGATTTCTAACAGGGTTTCTAGATTTACCAGAGTAGTTGAGGTTCATTTCCAGGCTATTTAACGTAATTTAGGAATTTCCAGTTTTACTTTTTTATAGGGCTCACTTCGTACAGCGCAAACAGAAGAAATGTTTTTACTAAATTCCTTTAACGAGATACATGATTATCACTTAGTAAAGAAATACTGTGTTTATAATCTGTATTTACTTTATTCCCCCCGAGTTTTCCATTTTTT
>JAHWFP010025839.1:0-12279 GCA_023313725.1 Lithobius niger
GCATTCAGTAAGCAAGTAACCCAATGTTTAAGTTAATCCTTTGAAACGATTCACCTCGGTACCGTGCATGGCGACATTGTTGCAAGCAACGATTTTTGCCGGCCACTTAAAAACAATTCAACTCCTTTCTGGAAGTGAACATTTAAGAAATAAATGCGCCTTTGCATCGTATCAGGCTGCCAATTTCGAGGCTCGAAATTCAGAACCAATCGTTGTTTGGTTTAAAGTTGTTGGTTTAGTAGACATGGGTTGTTGTTTTTTTTCGAATTTTTTTTTTGGCTCAAACGCCGACAATGGCACAGTCCACGCGACTAAAACTTTGTTGGCCGCTTTGGTACCACAACAATACCAAAAAACGAAGCCAAAAACGGTGCGTCAGGTCTGGTAAGTGGCGCCATCTCTTCGAAGACTTTGGAAAAAGTGTTTATAACCCGAACTTGTAGTCCAAGGCCGTCAATAGACGGCGACATGGCAGGTTTGGTAAGTGACGCCATCTCTTCGAAGACGTTGAAAAAGTGTCCCTACCCGAATTTGAAGGCGAATCCCGTCAACAGATGGCACTACAGGGTGGGGTACTTGATTGTATGACGGAATGGCCTGGCCGGTGACTTGGCCGCCTGCTCCGTATTATATATGTAGATATTATTCTTAAACAATTTTGAAAGTTGGGTTATGGTCTTTGATTTTATTAACGTGTCTCATGGTTGAATACAGCAGTAAGGGTTCACGTGGACTAAACACTGCAGGAAAGTTTATTTGTGTTACTTTGCTGTTTTGACTTCGGGTCAGTTAAACCTTACCTTAAACATCAAACGAACTCGTTTTTATTTTCTAATTCGTGATACTTTGACATACCAAGCTGGTTGTCTGCACTCGTTGCAAAAGGCACTGAATTTCGTTCGCTTCGCTCACTCATTCAGTGCAAGTCTTTCTTTTGGAAGTTGGCTTGTCTGTCCGAAGCTATCTGTCAGCGGCTTTATCCGTGTTTGTAATATAGGACGGCAAGACAAATGGGCGACATACACTTTAGCACGGGAGAATGACGTGAAATCATTATATAAATCGATTCGTAATAAGGATAATGCTTCCTCTTCACACGCGGGTAAATTGTTGACTCACCAGCATTATTAGCATTTGCTTACGCTTTCCGTCTGGCGTTTGCTGATTGGCATTGTTGCATAAAAAAATGTTTAAAATAATGTATAACAATAAAACAGATCGTTCAGGGCCCCGTAACTGTGCGGTTGCAAATGTTGTCAATGCAACTACTAAGGTTTTGGTTTAATTAATAAACAAAAACGTATCGTTAAAAGTTAAAAGTAAGGGTCTAGGTGTCAAATTTGGCCAGTAAGACGCTGCTAAGCATTAGACCCTTACTACCCGGTTTTTGACGAACAGCTGTCCGAGATCGTCCTATAAAGACCCATGTGATGATCCAATGATAGTGGGGGTGTGGGTTTCCTACTTTGCTTTAGGCTGACATTTTTTTCCGGTTTGATAACATGGCAGCGATTCCAAGCAAGACAACCTGCTACAAGCGTAAGTGTGTACACCTATTCTGTCTGAGTTACTAAGTCATTAATAAACAGACATAAATCGCTGGAAATAATTTTAAGGAAAATTGGAAATTACCCAACAGCGAAAATCGTACACTAGAAATAACGTAGTTCAGTAAGCTACCTTTATGCACTTACGTTTCATCGGAGCGCAACGGAGAGATTAAGGCGCTATGCAAGTGATCTGGGGGCGAACTGGGTGGCCGGTTCGAATCCGGGTCATGCCACTCCTATTTAACGTAAGTGCATAAAGGTGGCATACTGAACTACATTATTTCTGGTGTATGATTTTCGCTGTTGGCTAATTTCCAATTTTCCTTACTAAGTCATTAACATGATCATCGGGTAGTAAGGGTCTAATGCTTAGCAGCGTCTTACTGGCAAAATTTGACGCCTAGACCCTTACAGTCAAAGCTTGTCCGTGTTCCTTACAGGTTTTGACTTTTAGACCCTTACTTTTAACTTTTAACGATACGTTTTTGTTTATTAATCCGTGTTACTTTGAGAATTGTAATAAATAGGTGTGGTGGTGGATGAGGGGTTGGGTATGTGTGACACTTTTATAAATATTTTGTTGTTTGTTTTGTTGCCGTCTTTAAGCTTGGTAAATAGCTATGGCCTTTACTAACCTGGCTTAAAAAAAAAGGGTTAAAGGGTTTAACGAGCGTTAACCACTCCTGGTCATCTGCCCGAAGCCCTAAGGCCCTATGCCTGCAACAGCCTACTAACCTGGCTATCGCTAGTGTTAACAATAGAAACAAATCCTTTAATCTTCAGTCTTTGTCTTGCAGCTGGCGTTTGCTAAATGGCATTGTTGCATAATAACAATGTTTAAAACAATGTAAAACAATCAATCTGGTCGTTTAGAGCTCCGTAACCCCTGAACCACTTGACCAATTAGAAAAGGCCTTATGGAAAGGGCACATCTACGGAGCAATACCTGTAATATGAGCTAAGAACCAGCTTTACAGGACAAATAGTTTGACCTGTAGAGAGGACAGACGAAAGGTACATCCCCAGAACAAGAACAAGAAGTTGTCTATTTGGCCCCTCTCTGTATCTCGGGTTTGGCTGGACTGAATTTCACAATTTTTGGACTGTAGACAGGCCTTGACTAGTCAAGGCTAGATTCCAAATTTGGTTTAAAATTTTTCAATTTTGACGGAATTATAAGCTCTCGACTCAAAGTTGAAAGTTTAACACAGAGATCCTAGGTCGACCTTAATACTCTGTGCCTCTGTCTGTTCCTCTTGTACTTCTGATGGTTTGTGCGAATAACAATGGGAAGAAAGAAGCGAGGAGCATTTGGAAGTTTGTGGAAGTGGTTGTTCTGCTGGTGGAGAAGTGTTCAACAGTGTTAGCTTCGGCGCCAGGATTTTGTTAGTGCAAATGGTGAACTTGATCGGACTTCTCGAATTTATTGTGGTTTGGTATTGTCAGATTGTTGTGTTTTGTTGCATTTTGATCTTGTAATTATGTTTAGAGTGGACGCATGGCGACGGGCCAGGGCCCCAATAATAAAGCAAAGTATTCTCTCCCCGTAACTCCGGAACGGGACGACCAATCAAAATTTCTATTTGCATAAAGGGCACATCTCCGGAAGTAGATCTTTCAAATGAGCTAAGTACCAGCTTTCTACGAGACTACGACAAATGGTTTAGTCTGTAAAGACCATTGTACAAACGTGTCCAAATACCAAGAAGTCCCTCATTTCCAGCTCAAGTCCAGATCTCCAAAGTGACAAATTGGAAACTAATAAAAGTTCGTACACATGTTCACCAAGTCCAATATATCTTATATACTAAATTTGAGTGGAAAGTATTAAAGGGCAGCGGAGAAATTAAGCATCGTAATTTCGGCTTTAACATGGGAGACCGAGGTCAAACCTTTCAGTAAAGGCTACCGCCTTTACTAATATAGATTTTTTTAAGCATTCCTTTGCTAGATGGCGCTGCCGAATTTCACTTGATGGCAAGTCCCCTTTAATTAGGCCTACGTCACCGGGATGAGCAGCAAATCACGCCTCGAGTCACGCAATAGCTTTTGCCGGAGGCAAAACAAATTACTACCGTATTGCAAACGGGTAAAAACAAAAAATCATTAAACATCCTCCTTTTCAAGGCGCGTTAGCTTCCTTGTTATTGTACAACAGTCTCCACTATTTTCGAGCGACTGTCTCCGTTGTTCGTAGAATTCTCCATTTGTGCAGAAATATTCAAAGAAGCATGTATTTCGACTCAAGCTGGTTCATCGCTTTGGCTTTAGTCTTGGTGGCGTGTGCGCTATGGCATTTTATCAAGGTCAGTGGTTACGGCCGTCCATGTAGGTTGCCGCCCGGACCTCGTGGATGGTGGTTGCTAGGCAACCTGCCATTGCTGATGGCGTCCAAGGGCCAAAAACCGTTGCATCAATTGTTCTCCGAGTTGCGAGAAGTTTATGGGCCGATTGTTCGGCTAAAAATTGTGGATAAAACTGTCGTTTTGTTGAACGATTGGAAAAGTATTAACGACGCCTTCGTAAAGCAAGGTCATCAATTCAGCAACAAGCCAACCAACACGCTTGTAGCCAACGTGACGAAGAATCAAGGTCAGTGGAAAGGAAAACTGCTTAGGCGATGGTATCTTGTGTACCTAAATAAAAGTTTATAAATAATTGAACACGAAATGAAATGGAAAAGTGCTCCGTCATTCAAAAAGGTGGAATATACCAGCAAGCTCATGAAACCAACAAAAAAAATATATTTTTGCCGTTTTTATATGTAGAGAATATATCGTAATATTTTCATAAATTAGAAAAAATATGAGATATCGTCCGTGTAACTGCAAAACCACGTAAGTGACATTTTGCAAATTTTACTAGACCAGCAAAAAACGCTTTTTCACTTACAAGATTTTGCACTAACAAAAACAGCCGTAAGTGGAAACACAAAACCTCGTAACTGAAAAACGTGGTTTAACTATTTTATTTCGTGCAAAATTAAATGCTGTTGGGTATACACTATAGAGGGATGCATGCGCTAAACAACTAAGAGTAATTAAAATGCTTTAAATTGAATTTCGTTAATCTACAAAGATAATTATTTAGCGAACAATCACCATCTGCATTGGAGGCAGAACTTGAAGTACGCGGTTTTGCGTTTCAAATGGTTGGCCAATCATTTATGAGGTTTTAACACGTGACCATTTCAGAGCCTTCTGCTTGGTTGACTGATACAAGGTTTTGCAAGTACACGGAAGACACCCAGAGCCATCTTTTGACACGATAAAACAAAAAACATGAATAATGCAGTTATTTGTAGTTACACCGACGGTATGTTAATATACATTTGAGTTATATTACAGATTTTTACGTTGGTTTCGTCCTTTTTTATTTTATTTTTGCTTTCGTCCACTTTTATTTTTTTTCCGTTCATTTATTTATTTATTTATTTATATAACATTCCTTAGGAATACCCCTAAATGGGAATGTGATAACACACAAAACAGTAAGATATACTATACGTATATAAATATGTTTTACATAAATTATGAGAAGGCGTAGAAAGCAACAAATAATTTAATTAAAGTATAAAGCAAGCTAAATTTAAACAAGTGATAAATTTATCTGTTAAGAATCAAACCCCCCCCCCCCAAAAAAAAAGGTAGAACATGCAACAACCAATAATTTCCTTAGTCATAAAAATACTTCAGATCATAATAATCGTAACTGTCGAGTTTAATTTTGGAAGAAACCACCGAAGTGGCTCCAACAACATAGTCATGCAAAGAGTTCCAAAGTTCAATCAGGTGATGATCAAACGAAATTTTAACAAAATTATGTTGACAAAAGTGTTGTTTAACTTTAAACTGTGACCCCCTAAGCGAATAGCTAGAACGAAAAAGTTCAAACAGGTAGTTACCAACATTTATATCAATATTACGGATCATTCGAAACATCAGTTTAAGATTCCCCCCCCCCCCTGTTTTTCGTCGTCAAGAAAGTGAGAGTAGTTGAAACTTCCAGCCTTTCTCTGTAACTATGCTGTACAAGACGAAGGATACATTTTGTAACTCTTCTCTGAACATTTTCAAATGCTTTCCTATCTTTTATCAAGAATTTATAGGGTTGGGAGGAGAATTTGTGACTGAGACCCATACTAAAACGTCTTGGATACATTCACATTAGTTCAGTTTTAGTTTATAGAGGGCGCCACGTGTTTTATGTGGGAATTTCTACTCAGTTTTTAGCCTAAAATTAAACTAAACTAAACGAAACTAGCTTTTATTTAATTATTACTTAGCCAAGCTAAGTTGTAATTTAGTTGACTTTAGATTTGGGCTGAAAAATGAGCAAAAATTACCAGATAGAACACGTGGCGCCCTCTGAAAACTCGGACTGAACTAATGGGGACGAATCTAACGTGTTTCAATAGGAACTTTTTAGAGTTACAAATTCTCCTCCCAAACCCAGTAAATTCTTGCTTTTATGTATAGGGGCTCCCCTTTTAGAATTGTTCGGGGAGAGTTGCAAATCGACATTCCCGTTTTCGATTTTTCTCCAGCTACTTGGACAAGCGGCCACTCTTATAAATTGCAGGTATCCGAATCGCGAACAGATTGCCAGAAGCATTTTTTTGCTCTCCGTGTAGTCAAGATCTGGAACTCGCTTCCGGAGTGTGCCGTATCTGCCACCTCGGTCAGTGCCTTTCTGAGGATCATTCGCAAATTACCACTTGACCATTTTCTAAGGCGGGCCTATTAACCAGTTTTTACTTACTTTTTTCTCTTGGGTGCGGCGTAAGCGGCCTTGCGCCCTGCTATTAACCTTGCTTACCAGCAAAAGATATTATTATTATTATTATTATTTTTGCGCAACACAAAAAAGGACGAGAGAAAAATTATCTTTCTCAAACCCAACGTTCTTAAATACTTCCTACCCAACGTTTTGGGAATATTTTTATATCCAGCTGAAAAATATGTTCTGACCTTACAACTCTTACAGTAACAACTGGGCTCCATTGATGTGACCTCTAGGACTTGCGTAGTTTTTTAAATAAGTTTCCAGAATTTTTCATTTAGACGTCTGACTTCTATCTGATGGTTTGGGGGAGGGGGGGGGGATGTAGGAGGCTATCCACTCCCCCCGCTTGAGCGTGTTGTTAAATACTGACTAATTACTGATTAGTCTTGCACGTATTTTTTTCCTTTTACGTGATGTATTTTTCTGTTAACTTGGCAGCCTAAAGATTGGATCGTTAGATTTGTTCGTTTATTGAACAATACAGGTCTAAAAAAAAAAACCAAGCGCCCACACGCTCAGCCTAAAGATTTCTCCTTGTCAACAATGTTACAAAACCTCTCGGCCGAGGTCACAATTGCAACCATTAATCGTTACGTTGTCTTGTATAGCTGCATTCAATTCAATTCATTCAATTTTTCTTTTTAGTCTTCTGTACGCCGTAACCGGCGAGAAGACTATTGCAACGACTTTGTCCGTCCGTCCGTCCGTCGCTTTTTTCAACTTCGCAACAGTACCAGATATTGACGACCATTGTTTACAAGGTCCATTGTTTACAACGTCCATTGTTTAATAGACTGCTTCGACACGTCCATTGTTTACAACGTCAAGTTTAATAGACTGCTTCGACGTAACTAAATTAAATAATAACAGCAGTTGTAGTGCATGATAGAGGTGTGCGCCTCAACATTGGAAGTGGAGGAACCGTACAGAAGACCGGTGCGACTAGGCAGTCGCTATAGCCGCTTGTTTAGAGTTGAAATGGCCTTACCCTTAACGCCATACACTCTAGCAGATAGACTTCCAGACTACACATTGTGTAGCTGCATGCTTAAAACCCAACAATCATCGCCTGAGATGATTTATTTATTTAGAGCTCTGACCATAATTGATCATCAGTCCCATTACATACAATACAAAAACACTAGAATACAACAATACAACAGTTTACATTAACAACTTACTTTGACTTTGACTTTATTGAGCTGAAAGATCCCAGAGATCATGCGCTCAACAACTCTCTGGTTTATAATAATCCCATGGCTGTAATTCCATGACTACATTGTATCTCTTTGTTCCCTCTGTCATCTCGTTCACGTCAATTATCACTTCTTTCACAGATTGTTGTTTTTATTTTTAATGATTTTTCTTCTACTGAGAGAAAGACGAAGGAGGAAGCAACTGAGTCACCTGAGGGCCGCCATGTTTTTCCTAAATAACAGAAATGTTCCTTTTGAATAAGACGATGTCCGAACAGTAATTAACTTCGGGAGATATTAGATACGCTCCAGGGATCGGTGGGACTGGCATTTTTTAGAGCAATTTTCCCTCTTTATCGGATAGTGTCATCAAGAAGTCAGGACTGCTTTCTACGCTCAATACCAGCGCCGACTTGTAATAACATTATTCCTACCTTTAACTTTTTATTTATTCAAGTGTGATAAGAGTGTTAACGGGGTTTACAGCGACACGAGAAGAGGTGAATGATGAAACGGTGTAATGAATCAAACGCAAGTTATAAATTACCAAAAAAACATCAACCCTAGTAAGTATTAGTATGTGTAAACAAATAAATAGAAAAAAAGGGGGGGGGGAGATGTGGGAGGCGACACTCAGAGCCCCGTCACCTCTTCACACGTAACTCTCTCTTTTTTTTGCTTTGTTTACACATACTAATAATTGCAGTGTATTAGGTTTAGGTGTGCCTTCCCTTACAGAGGCACACCTCTGCATGTCTACCTTACTGGCCACCAGGGCCTTCCTGTATGTAAGGTTACGTGCACAGATTAAAGAACTCCCCGCTTACAGACACGACACTGGCGCGCTAAGTGGTACCTCGTTTTCTTTTCTGCTGAGTCATACTTAGCACTTGATTCGCTAGCAGGCGCAGCGATCGCCCGCGAGGACGCGGTATAATTAGAACGACTAGCACAGAAAATGCGCACGCATGCGCTGTGGTTTTCATAACGCTATACCGTAGCGGAAGTAGGTTTAGATCGTTTTTGCGTTTCAGTTTCGATATCTACTGGTGACATCTGGCGAATAAAGTGCGAGAACATGAGTCATCGCGCCAACGCGTTGCTGAAACTAGGCCCCATTTTTTAAGCGCTGGCTGAGTTACAAGCGTCGTATCTGTGAGAGGGAGAGTTCTTTAATCTGTGGTTACGTGTTCACCCGCCAGGGGGTGCACCTTCGCACCCATAAAGTATATAAGGGCCTACCCCTAAACAGCTAGTTGCTGCTTCCAAGATGAACTCCTGCTCCCTGTCTCACTCTTTAACTCATGTGATTGTGCAGGGTATGGAAATGACGTTAATCTATCCCACTAACACTTACCACAGCCGGTCGTTTCTCTGTGCATTTTAGGCGAACACATTTGTAACTCAAGTATAAGGGCGCGTTTATGCAAGGACAATTTTCTTGCTAACTAGCTTTTACTTGGTAAATACTAAATCTGTTGGCTGCTTCTCGCCTTTGTCAGAGAATGCGGCTTTCAAGTTGTCTATACGTAGTAACCATGGCAACAACGCGGACGCAAATTTTCTCCTCGTGCCTCGCGACACGACGTACGATGCTTGCAACATGACAGCGTCGATTTATGACAACAAGAAAACAATTTTTACTGCAGTACACGACGCCAAACAGATTTCTGAATGCCGGTATTCGAAGGTTTGTCTTCGAATCGATAACTCCGAAATGGACGCCATGTTGGATTTTGAATTCTCGCTGCGAGTAGCTGTTTATTCTACCGTCGTTTGATCACTGCTAGAAGCTGTTTTTTCAGCGAGAAGAGCAAATTTTGGAAATAGCAACAATGTTGTAGCAATGTTTAAAATGACTGTTGCACTTTGTTCTTTGTCCGTGTTATTTATAATAAATTTAATTTGTTGTCTATTACCGCATTCATTTAATAGAAACGGGAAATTAATCGTAAATAAATAACGGTTGTCCAGCAAATAGCAAAAAGAAACTGTAAAAATGTTAATTCTTTAGCCACTCTTTCAGAAATATTTCACACCTGTTAAGAAGATAGCAGAATAGCTCGAAGGCAAAATTCCACGACATTAAGAATCGAACAAGTAATAAGTTATCGAAGAAGAAAAAAGAATAAAACGAATTTCTTATGCGTAGAATTTTCAGTTGAAACAGAAATTGGTTGGTGCAAAAAGCTATTTTTTTTACTGGTAAAAAAAAAAAAAACCATGGAAAAAAGATCGTGCGTTACATAAGTCTTACTTCTGTCGCCGTCACCCCCACCCCCCGCGTCCCCTAAAATTTGTGAATTGGGACCACCATTGAAATATTATGTTTATCGACCCTGAAGCGAAATCGCCCCTCCTAAAATTTCATCCTGGATCCGCTACTGTCTGAATTTGACTCATGAATTTGAATTAATCTGAATGGAATTACTTCTCAAAAGAAATTAATCAACACTTAACAATAACACGCACCCCCCCCCCCCCCAATAAAAAATACAAACAAAACCGCAAAACATGAAAATTTACAGCAAAAAAAGTAACTGAATGTTGGCTTACTATGCTAAACATGCTTAGAAAGCATGTTTAGTGCAATTTTTGGCAACTTTCTTTGGTTTTGCAAATTCTTGATATTATTAAGTATTTGACTTAATTTTTTTGTTTGTTTTAACTTCCCGAGTTTTTCTATGAGAATAGATTTGTATATTTCACTCCTCTTCGTATTATGTTTTTGAGTTTACCTGCCGCTTCATTATAAAATGTTGTGTTTGTATTGTATGCATAAACATGTATATTTTTATCTTGGGGTTGATCAATTTTTAGTGCCCAATTTTTTATTTTGCTTGAAAAATCGCCAGCACAATATTATTTGCCTGCTGCCCGCACACCACCCACTAGCATCAACTGTTTAATGCTGTAATTTGTATAAATGAATAAACTTTATTCTCCGCCCCCCCCGCAGAAAAAACCCTAGAAACTGAAATAACTTGCAATTCACTCGATGTATACGCAACTGACACAAATTCTCTAAAATTATAGTGTCCGCTGCCTATCTTGAGTTCGCTGCAGAAGGAACACAGATAATCGATTGTACGTTTTTAGTAGCAGAGTACCTTGCTGATATCCAAGATGGATACCAAAACAATGGAGGCCGTCGATTAAAGCCGCCTCCTCCAGGAAGACGTAATCGCTCATAAAATACTTGCAGGACTCAAGATACGCCGCGCACACAATATCTATGCTATGTCATGATGTCATGTAGTCAAGAAAGACTGTGAAAGGTGTTTTTGTTTTTTATTTATTTTCACACAGGCTTAATACAAAGTAATGGAGAGCTATGGAGAGAACATCGTCGTTTCACTGTAACTTGGCTTCGCTACCTCGGATTGGGAAAACGTGTCATGGAAGACAGTATCATCACTGAAATACAGGAACTGTGTGACACCATTCAGGTACAGTAGGAGTAAAGAGGGAATCTTTATAGTGTCAGTTTATCACAGTATTGCCAGAAGCTTGCTAGCATTTGCCCCTGAAATCACGACGCTTTTCCCCTAGAAATCCCCTAAAATTATTATTTTTTTTTAATATTAGCAGTTAAAAATTTTCCAGTAAAAATGGTCGCAAAAATAAATACAAATGCAAATTAGAAAAAATAAAACAGAATACCATAAAAATAGCGCCGTTGTTACATGCACATTACTCCTAAACCGAAACAGAAAGTGAATCTTACCTTCCGATTTGCGATATCTTGCATAAAAATCGCTAATCGGGGTTAATAACGTGTTAAATCGGCTAAAAAAAATACCATGCCAGCAACAACTAATTCTCTTCTGCGAAGTGCCTAAAGAAAGAAGACGTATAGTTTGCTACTTAAAAAAACGGAATTACTGTACAACAGAATTATTTATTTAGTTGAATGACTAATGAGTGATCTAGACACACGCTAGTGTGTCGCCGCCAAGTAACACTAGACCATCCCATTGTATATAGCCGATTGTTAAAAATGTATTGTTAATGATAAAAAGCCGGCCTCACTGGTAGACATGTGTCTGTTAACTATAAGCAGCTAAACGCATATTTTGGCATGTTGAGGATAAATCCCAATGCGACAGAAATTCAGATTGTGGTAAATGGAAGGGGAAGGTGCAGGGATAAAGTGGTCAAGTTTTCATTTAACTGTTGAACTATTAGTCGGTGCCATTAACTTTGCTAATAGGATTGACTTTGGCGGCCTTTTCCTGGTTGAATGATATCACTGCCTTAAAAGGCTGATCGTTTTTGGAAACTTGGCGGGTTTTTATACCTGTTTGGTTTTGGGTGTATAACAGGGTAACACGGAAGAAACCCGGTATAAATTTCGAAATTCTCCCACCCCTAGAATTCCCTTTAAAATTTTTCTTCATCGTCGTTACCCCCACCCTACTCCAAATATTTTCCCACTACGCTTTCACCCCTAACTGCAATCAATACCTCTAGATCTGAGGGCAAAACCCCCAATCTGGCAACAATGGTTTATCATTGTTTGAATGGAACGACTGCGAAATAAAACTGATGTTTCAAACGAGAATACACGACACATAATACCTTGTTTTTGGTTTCATAATGTGTTTTTCTTTCGTGTTAAAGGGACATAAACCACTGTTGGCTTTCCTGCATGACTCAGTTTTGCGACATTAGTTCAAACGTATGTAAATGTTGCCAACGCATTCATTTTCTTGTTTTTTCTTGCGTACGAGGTAATTTTGCAATCC
>JAHWFP010025842.1:0-15690 GCA_023313725.1 Lithobius niger
AGCCCAACCACAAGTCCGTGAGACCTCTGTGAGCCGAGCTATTCGAACAAGACCCCGTTTGGACGGATGTTAACCGTCACCATTTGGACTTCAGAAAAAAAGCCAGCCCTGGTATTCCAGGGACTGGCGTTGTTGGGAGAACAGTCAGTCTGATGCTGACAAATCCCCCAGTACGAAGTTGCCTGTTGGGACTTAGTCTCTGGCAGCATGGAACGGATGTTAACCGTCACCATTTGAACTTCAAAAAAATGGCTAAGTCCCACTAACCTAACCTAACCTCACCTAACCACAGGTATGCTGTTTCTCCATAACCACTCGTGTTTTCGGTATGAAACTTGGTAGCCAGGGGTATTTCGTCCTCCTAAAGCGATCTAGCCTATCCCCAGGGTCGTAGCTCGTTTCCTTCGTCCGCTATTGACGGTCGAAGTATTTAGGCCTATATAGGCCTATATAGGCCTACACTCAAAGCCGGTTTATTTAATAGCGCTCCTTCTACTAGGGCTGTGGGTCTGAATTTTTTTGGACGTCCTGGGGGTATGGCCAGCTAGGCGCCCACCGAGTTTGAAGGGTTTAGGACGAATGGTTTGCCGATGGCGAACTTGAAGGTCTGTGTAGGTGTTGAAGAAGTTTGCTGCAATAGCCTGCGGGACGTCTTCCCGCAACTTGGGTGCTGGTGTCCCTTGCACCGGGGAAGTGCATGGTTGAAAGCCAGACGGCTAGATTGACGGCCCCAGAAGATGGTGACCCCAGAGGCAACAGCACGCGGGATGACGGACACGTGTTCCCGCAACTTGTCTGCTTGCATCCCATGGCTAAAGACCGGTGTACTTTGCACCAAGGACGTGCGGGGTTGAAGCCAGACGGCTATCGTTTATTTTTTTAAACGATAGGTTAAAGAAAAAAAAAAAGAAGCAAGCTACGGGATTCGAACTGAGGACTGCTTGCACTGCAGGAGTTGCCACCACCGCCGCGCTACAGGCACCAACACAGAAACAAGCTTTCGAATCATCCCTAAAGCTATACAAAGCTGAAGGCGGGAAACGTGTTGTCTATTGTAGATAGCTGTTTTCGTTAATAAGCCAAACGTTTTCTCTTCAAACGTCTCACGAACACTTAAGATATGAGTTTGGTAATGTGACATGTTAAGAACTAGTGTGTGTCTCGTCAAAATTTAGTATATTTTACTGACTGTGAAGAGAGCCACAATCCATCCATCCACCTCGTGCGACCTACGGCCCTCAATGAATTCAAAATAAAAATAACCTAACAGCTTTTTTTTAAAGGCCTAAATCAAAAGAAGAAAGATGTTTTTAGCTAAATAGGCTTACATTAGCATATTTCTGCAATGTAAATGCAATTTTAAAGGAAGACGACTGCCAAGGTGGCCGCTCACTGAGATAAATACCAACGTGGCTACCCACTGACCTAAATACAATCTTAAGACTCCAAGTGAAGGAAAAGAATTCTTGGTAACGCCCCATTCGTCTTCCATAGACCCTGTTGCCTTAAATTTCCATAGCTAATTATTGGCTGTGTTGTTACATGACCTATTTCTGTCTGGATGGCAGGCGTGAAATTGGTCAATAACTGCTGCAGTGGTTTGGAAGTTGGCTCCCTAGATGCCACAAAGCAGGACTAGTTCAATCCTCTCCTCAATAGTGTCCTTCGGGGGCATGTCTCACATGCCTACACGTTCCAACCTAACGTTCAACTTTTATGTTCAAAGAAGGTGGCTACGACCGAATTGTAATACTACACGTACGACCTGACAACAGGCAGTTTGCTGCAACACAATTACAATACGTCCCCGTCAAGTGCAGGTGGAATTCAAGGGATGTATAATTTGACATAGCAAGCTTTTATTAGATTACCTAATGTTTTTTTTCATGTGCTAATAAAATTAGGCACCCCTATAGTATAGGTCTACATTTTATAGGCCTACATTCATAGGCCTATTTTCCCGTACTTTATGAACACGAAACCCATTACAGTGCCATGACTCGAGAAGTAATGAAGATAGCTTAACGCAGTAAGAAATTGACTGACAAATTCGCATGTGGATAATCCACTGCCAATCTGTTGAACTTGGTGGGGTACTCCAAGGGGGGTTTCAGGGGGGCAAATGGCCGTTTCTCACAAATCCCCCCTCGCCAGGCGGGGGGGAAACCAAACAAAAAGGCAACAATGGAGTGGAAAATCTTTTTACACCTTTCAATTAGATGCAAGTTTTAGCCTAATTCTCGCGTAATTTTTTGTGCAGATTTTAAGAGCTTCAAAATAAAAAGTTACATGATGAGTTTTGATGACTTTGCTAACTTTCCCCTCCTCCACCCCGGATGTTTTAAGACCCGTCGTGGGTAAAAAAAAGACAGCTATGGATAAGCTGAATACTTTGCAAGAATGGTTAAGACTACCACGAAACTTATTGCACTGCAATAATGAAATACTGGTGAACTTCGTAGGTTTGTCACAATGGGGCAAAGGGGCGTTTTTAAAAAAATTCCAATGCAAATAGGGTAACTCACGTGGCAATGTACACTGGAGATTTATCCCTATTGCTTATGTGAAATAAAGTACATCACAGACTTAAAAGAAACCAAATAGGAATTGGATACACATGCCAAAATTAGGGGGGTTGTGGGGGGAGCAAGTAGCTATGCTCCCTGCCTACGTGTCTCAACAGCCAGCTTTACTGGGTCATTATTTGAACCCTCCACAGATATTTTAAAATGATTTGGGCTGGGATGAATTCGACTAGTATTACCTGTCTCTATCTTACAGGTTGTACGTAAAACTTAAAAAAAGCCTACTGTTAAAAAAGAAGACCTACCAATTACAACATCTTCATTTTTTTCTCGAGTTATGGGATTGTCACACATTTCATGTTACAAAACCTTTAATCACGTCTGTAGAAAATGTAGCTTGGCCATGGTGGCACCGATTTTTTTATTTCATTTAGGTCGAACAAGCGTCTGTCTCTCCCCTCCCCTGAAGTTGGGAGGGGGAATGGGAAAACTCATCAACACTCGTTATGTAACATTCTTATTTTGAAGCTCTTAAAATATGAGCAATAAATTAAGCGAGAATTAGGCTAAAACTAGCAACATTTCAATGGTGTAAAAAAATTTTCCACTCCATTGTTGCCTTTTTGTTTGGCTGCTCCCCTTCACTGGTAGACAATATCAATATCAGTCAACTTTTTACTACATTAAGCTATCTTCATTACTTCTCGAGTTATCGCACTGTAACGGGTTTCTTGATACACCCTGTATATTGTGTGGTAGTAACACCCCTACACTGTATGTGGCTTAAGCCACCTCATGTTGTATTGCGTCACGTGTAACTGTACCTGTGACGTGCTAAAGTGATAAATAGGCAGTGCTCATTAATTGAGACTTGCTGCTGAACACGTTAAGAACCTAACGTGGTTAATCTATTGTGCATAGTTTCCCATATGCTACAATTTGGCGACAGAGGATGGGATTGTAATATTTTTACAAAATGTCAATTAAATTAAGCACCAGGTATACCTATAGGCTTAAGGGGAACTTGGTTGGGAAATATTGAATTTAGCGTTTCTTGCTTTTTATCAACTAGTCCATAAGGCTAAATCTGACGTCTGTTTAGAAATTGCTCCAAACAGCACGGAGTTCGTAGTTCAACAGCGTTAGATGGGGCTTTTGTTCCACACGTTTTTCACCGGCCAGGATAGATGCGTGAGATAATAAGCCCGACGTGCCGTAGGATTAGGATAATGGCAGTATTTCCATTAACTAGGCTAGGTTAATGCAAGGTATTGGTTTTCAATAATAATTTCCAGTGAGTTTGAAGTAAGCGTCTGCATGACCTTGGGCATCCATCAGAGGTTGAATGAACACGTGGGCGTGTGGGAATGTTTCGAAACTGCATTAGTAGTTGGTAGTGTAAAAATGTATAGATATTTTGCAAATTTAAGACGTTGTTAACGTCGCTGTGCAATTAAAAAAGGCTTACGCGTTGTAAAAACGACAGGTTTAAAAAAGTCGTTTAGGTGGTTTCAATCAGTAGCCAATTTCAGTGCCTAAAAACGTTTAATGAGCGTTTGTGCACTAGTGAATAGCGTTTGTTAAAAACATAGTGTTGTGAAAGCATTAAACCGGAAAAAAATACAGGAATTATTAAATTAATGCTGGGTAAAGCTTAATGTGTAGCCTACGTTAAACCCATTGTGAATTTATCGGCATAACTTGTGATAAAAGGAGCTGGAAAAGGTGTTTGAATTTTGTTCTTTCCGAGAAATTTCAGATTAAAGGTGCATAAATGTCCTGTACAATTTCCTTCTAATTTAGACAGTAAAAGCCATCAAACTAGCATCCTCACTAAGATTAACATTTAATTGTTCAACTAATTAGATAAAGTGGATGTAGATTTGTATAGTAGACTGGTACAGTGTGATATATGCAGTATTTTAGTAGCCTATCATGTTGAGGAACTAATGGGAAAAATTTTTAAATAATGCTTCTCCGTACTGGTAGTGCAAATTTTTAAGCCAACCACAGTTTACACAGGTAGTTAGGCCCACTTGCTTTAGTATGTGTTGCCGCTACAGAGTGGGCGGTATGTCTAAAATTATACATAAGTGTGAAGCTGTAAGAGTATGCAAGTTGAAATAAAAAAATTATTAATTAGGGTCAAAATTCTTTATTAAATATTGCAGTAAATTTAAACACTTCTTTTGTCTATTAGTGACGAACCAAGTGGGAGCAAAGAATTACGGCAACCCTCTGAGCGATTAAATAGAGAATTAAGTTTTCCTAGTTCTAGTCAGAGTGACACATCGTTTAACAATCTAATAATTCTCCAGGGATCTGGGAGACAGTTGACGATAGCGTTAGTGACGTCAATGAAACCTTTATGGATAACCCGACAACATGCCTCCTGCTCTTTCGCATAAGAAAATATAGGAGTTTGACAGCTCAAAGGAATCCTGGAAAGCTTTAGCGTACAATGTGCCTGACGTTAAGAAAGTGCCTATTTTGCTTATGAGCATAGGAGCTAAAACGTATGGTTTGCTCCGAAATTTATGTGCTCCTAATGCACCTTCAACTAAAACTTTAGTTGAAATAGATTAGTTTATTGAGTGAGAATCTGTGGCCATCACCAATTTTATTTGAGAGCGTGTGACATTTCAGCACAGAGACCAACACGCAGGCGAATCAATCTCGAACTATATTACTGAACTTAAAAAACTAACGTTAAACTGTAAATACACAGTAGCTAACGGGACAAAATTGGAAATTATGCTGAGAGACAGGCTCATTTTGGGTTTGTGCGATTATCAGACATTCAAATTAATTTTGCCCAAAGACCTTGATACGATTACATTTGATTCGGTTTATACATTCACGTTAACGCAGGAACTCACTGAAAAAGATGTAAGTAAATTTCAGGTCTCTTCCACGCACCAACTCAATCAACGTCAGAAAGTTTCTACAAATGGTGCTAGAAACCTTTAAGTGCTTTTGTTGTGGTTTCGATTCACATTTAAAAAGAGCTTGTAAATATCGAAGGCACACGTGCTCGTCCTGCGGCGTCAAAGGACATCTGAGCAGAGTCTGCCGTTCAAAAATGGGAAACTTGAGCTCAGCACACGAACTGGGTAAGCCAAAAATGGCGAACGCAAAGGAACGTGTTAAAAACCACAAATTTGGAAGGAAAAAGAAAACGCACTTAGTGGAAGAATCATGGTCTTCTGATTCAGACGTTGCAGATGGTGAAAGTGTTGAGAGCCCTGAATCGGATCAGGTAGATTTTGAAGTTCTTACTATAATCTAAACAATTTTTGCAAATCGATGGATAATTGATTGCAAAATTGAGAGGCATAGTTTACCACTCGAAATAGATTCTGGGTCAAATGCAACGTTACTGCCAGCCAGCTGGTACCACACTTACTTTTCAGGTTTTAGGTTACATCCGACAGGCATAACTTTGAAATCATAGGTGGGTGAGGCAGTGAAGCCTTTAGGCATCAATTGGGTAAATGTTACTTTAAATGATAGGTTGGCTAAATTAAGAGCTGTTATTACTCTGGGGGAGCAACCTGCCTTACTGGGACGCAGCTGGATGTATCGATTTAGGTTGGATTTGAACCCGTATTATGATCAATTCATTATACATGAAATAGACGAAATTGAAAATGAATCTGAACCACAGAGTACCAATTTTGTTACTGATCAAGAAGTCTTTGCTCGGTTCCCCAACTTGTTTCAACGGGTTTGGCCGTTTTCACCGGGTTTGTAAGGACCTTCAACAATAATTGGCAGATGTAGTGACGTCACAGTATATTCATGCAAAAGGAAAAGCTTGAACAACTGCAACGGTGGTCCTTAATTTTGATAACCGTTTGTAATGACCTTCAACAATAACTGGCTTATGCAGTAACGTCACAAATGGAGAATTGTAACAATGCTCTATAAAATCAGCCATGCAAACGGGGCTGCCTAGTTCCTAATAACTATTACTTAAAAACGAAGTGTTTACTTACGACCTGGTTAATAACGGTATTTTTAACGAGTTCAATTTTAATACCGTAGCTTTCAAGGTGACCCACAATACAGCAGCAACGTGATGTATTTGTACGTCGAGTGTTCAGTCCGGTATATTCAATCTGCTGTTGAATTTTGCGGACATATGTTTTTTTTTTTTAAGAAATAAACTTGGATTGAATTCTTAGATGGCCGTATTTTTGGTACCCACCCGTATTTTTGGTATCCCCCTGTACTTTTCATTGAGAAGATGCTAAACTATTGTTCCAAAAACACCTTACACCTTACGCATTTTTACTAAAGACAGATATTTAATTGTAACGACAATTTGAATTTAACGTTCAATTCCTGATTTGTATTCGCATTTAACTTTTTTTAACAAATAGTATATTTTATATTTTAACTAACTGCATTTTGTCAAATGAATTCTTTTGTGAAAGCAAACCCATGGTAGTTAATCATCCTACCATTAACCCCTACAAAATCGACATCAATACTTGTTGACACTTCATCTAGTGTGTTGCTCTCATGAAGGGATCATGCTGAATAGTCACCAGCTACTTGCCCAAATGCGTTTGGGAATATTCTGTATCATCTTATTTTGCCGCATATTCTTGTGCTGAATAGTTATTCCAACCCAATTGCGGCTGGTTAACTGGAGAGGAGTTTCTGCAAATAAGAAAATAGTCAAATCAATATATATTACAAACAAAAACAAAAGTGTGCTGTAAAAAAAGGGTTATATGATTGAAGTTTTACTTTACTCATTAAAATGTACACGGATAAAAATTGATGATTTTTAAATTGAAATAAGCAAATGTCCAATTAAGAAAATTTCACCTGTTTAAGTGCTGTTGTGCTTTAAGTTTTAATTATATATGTTGTGACTAATTTCGTGAAACGATCTACTACCAGTTTAACGCATAAATATAAGAAGGTAACTGAATATAATTCACATTTAATCCGAGGCTATTTACAAAACGTTAGCAAAAGATACATTTAAAATAGAGGGTTCAATAGGGCGATGTTGGTCCAGGCCTAGCGCCAGTCGAAGTGCGGATTTTGGCAGCCCTCGCGGCTTTTACAAATCTTGGTAACCAAGGGAACTACCTCTTCAGCAACTTCCGTTACCGGGTTGCACAAAATCTACCAGATCCAGTCCCAAACTTGATCACACAAAAACACCAGGAACTGGGACTTCCAAGTCATGGTCATTAGCCCCTGTTGTCACACTAATATTGCCATATTGGCGACGGCCAATTTGGGACGTCTTCACAAATCCCCCTCTGAAAACAGAGCTATAATCTGCAACGAGAAACACACATTAAATTAGTCAAAAAGTTGAGTCTGACTCCCGACTGTGGTTTTGTCAGAATGTCAGAAGAGTTCAACTTCGTCGGCACATATTCAATGTTGACACTTTCGTCCTCAATTTTCTCGCGTACATGGTGATAGATAATATCTATATGTTTGGTGCGACAATTCTCTGTATAGCAAACGGCATGAGACCGCACACTCTATGAGTCAGTGCACAAGGTAACGGGCTTCTTGTCTTCAAGACCAATTATGCCAGTTTCCAACAAACGTTCACGCGTCCAAAGGCACTCCTGTACACCCAGCCAAATAGCTTTATATTCGCTTTCCATGGTGGACCTCCATAAGAAGGGAATGTTTCCGTTCGTTGCCAGGACTCCTGTGGTAGACCTCCTTGTGGCAGGGTCGCTTGCATGGCTCGCATCTGTGAAAATTTCCAGGCCTGTATGGTCGGGACGCATCACGAGGCTCTGGTGTTTCGTACCTTGGAGGTAACGAAGAATCCTCTTGCCAGCCAACCAGTCTTCTCGCGTGGGAGCAGACACACGCTGAGCGAGGTTATTCACAGCATACGCTATGTTAGTTCGTGTGCCGTTCGCTATATACGAAAGCGAACCCACTAATTCCCTAAGTGGTATTTTGTTTTGTACCCTCGTTTGTTAGTTGCCCTGTAGTAACTATTGGGGTTGTGACAGGAACACAATCTTTCATGCCAAACTTAGCTAGAATCTTGTTTATGTACGTGGTTTGGTTAAGCAACATACCCCATCAGACGGTTTTGAAAACTTGATCCCAAGCATAAAGTTTATAGGGCCTAAAGGCCTTATGTCAAAACTTGAAGTTAAAATCTTCTTAGCTAGCTGCCGCATCATGTGACTTGATGTGATTACAGCTACGTCATCGACGTAAATGATGAAAATTATAATTTCTTTTCCTTTTTGTACGTAGAAAACGCAGGCTTCTGAACGACAACGTTTCATGCCGTGCTTAATCATTTGTTCAGCGAAACGGATACTCCATCTTTGCCCAGGTTGTTTGAGCCCATAGAGACTGCGTATTATTTTTCAAACTTTGTCTTCATGTCCAGGCTCTTTAAAACATTTTGGCTGGGCCATATAAATCCTCCAAGTAGCCGTTCAAGTATGCGGATTTAACGTCGAATTGGTCCACAAAATAATTGTCCTGGACTGTTATGGCTAAGAGCAGACATATAGTAGGTAGTCCCCCAGTTGGTGAGTAAGTTTCATAATATTCTGTTCCATATTTTTGGTTGAATCCTTCGGCCTCTAGCCTTGCTTTATAGCATTCCACTTCACCTGTCACTGTCCTTTTAATTTTCAGTACCCACTTGCTTCCTATAGTGCGGGCACCTGGAGGGTGGTCGACGAGTTCCCAAGTCCCGTTTGCTATAAGCGAACCATATCCATCATTCATAGCAATACGCCATTGATTCGCAACTGGGCTAGAGAGGACTTCTTTCACATTTTTCGGCTCGTTCGGGATAGCACACAATGTGAGAACATAGTCTTCATCTTCAGTAGGATCTTGCTGAGGAACGTCGGTAACAGCTGCATTACTGTGAATCTCCCCCTCTGACGAAGTTCCGTAGCTTAATTCAGGTATGGTTATGCCTTCACGTCTAGCTCTGGCTCTTGTAATTCTTGCTTCTGGTACGTGAGCAGGTGTAGGTACTGGCTATTCCATCGGGGCGTGTGATGCCTTGGAGTCTGCTGTAAAGTCAGTGGAGTCCTAGGCCTATGTCCAATCACTGGAGTTTGGAACTGATGGACTTGAATGGGGGTCGCTGCTGAACTTCCTGGAGCTTCATTGCCTGGGCTTGCATTGAGTGGTGCGACCTGACCAGCATCATCCTCTACAGACGTTGGATTGTAGAAAAGATCAACAATGATCGAGTCTAAATCAATACCGCATTTTTCTACATTGTTTTTGAACAGGCTTGATGCACCTAGCACTTCCTCTTGAAAAATCAACATTTCTGCTTACTACTACTTTGCTGTTATCAATGTCATAGAGTCTGTACGCACGTGATTGGTGGTCATAGCCAAGCATTATACAGGGTACATCTCTTGCATCGAGTTTTGATCTTTTTAGTGGCAGTTTTAAGGCAAAACACAAACATCCGATTGCTTTAAAATATTTTATGGTTGGCTTAACTTTCGTATTTTCTCATATTTGCCTGGGAGTTTTATTACGATTCCTAACATTTGTGCAATGATTACGAATGTATACTGCTGTGTTCACCATTTCTCCCCCAAACTTTGTTGTAAGTTTTGCTTGCATTAATGTTGCCCTAATAAGGTTCATAATGGTCAAGTTGAGCCGTTCTGAAATTCCATTGCTGGATGCTGAGTAGGGTGGTGAAAACTGATGCTTAATGCCATTTTGAAGCATGAATTCGGCAATCTTGAAGTTTTGATACTCTGTCCCATGATCGGACATAAAAATCTTAATTCTACACCCTGTGGCAGCTTCAGCTTTTAATTTATATTCAACGAATTTATCAAAAACTTGATCTTTTGATTTCATGAACGCTACTTGCACAAAACGACTTCTACAATCAATGAATGTAACGAAGTAACGGGAATTGTTGGAGTCGGGAAAGGACTGACTACACCAGAGTACACTAAACTAAGTCTTTCAACAATAGGATTGGATGCAACAGGCTTAAATGGCTTTGTTTTGCAATTTCCTTGGAGACAAGCAGAACATGCGTTATTTTTTGGCTTAATGGTGGACTGCCTAGAAAAAGCACTTTGCAATCTTTTTTGAAGATGAGTGGGGAGACGTGAATAAACCTTCTGTGCCATAATTCAGTTTGCTTATTCATTTGAAAACTATTTTGGCATATTACAGGGAATTTTTCTGGCTTATTCTGGATTTTTGAAAAAACTCGCACCTCACCTTGATTTAAGTCTTGGTCTTAGTTAGTTGTGATATGGAAATCTTCATGCATTTTAATTTCTTGCTTAACTGGAGTAACACTATTTTGGTTTATTTTAACGTAACTGTCATTTTCCAGAGATAAAACGTTGTTTGGAGCATTTATCACTACTTCTGGATTGCTTACAACAATTTTTGGATTGCTAATGACAAATAGACCTGCGATATAATGAGCAGTTGCTACAAGTTTGCCATATGGCTTATGGATTATTTCACACACATCATTGTCAAAGGTAATTCTTAACCCTGATCTCATTGCCTGTTCCACAGAAAAAAGATTCGCGTCAAATTCAGGTAAAAATAGTGTTTTCTGCATTGATAAATTTATGCCATTTGAACTTATTTTTACGATACCTTCTATTTTTGTAGACACTGTAGTTGCCTTAGTTGCACACTTTACGTTTTCAACAGGTATTTCGTATTTAGTATGAAACCAATTTTCATTACTTACGCAGTGACGGACTGTCCCTGAGTCTGTGATCAGTGCATTTTTAAGATTGAAACCTGTCTTAGTTGCGTATGCTTTTATTCCAACAAACATCGTGTACTTGAAGCACGGAATATTTGCCTTACTTTCTGGCGTTTGTCCGCTAGCATTCCGTCGTGATCCACGCCATCTGAAACGTCCACGGACACGTCCTCTTCCACGAAATTGCTGTTGGGGGGGGGGGGGGGGTTGCTGGGCTGCCGCAGGCTGTAGTTTTGTGTCCGGCGCTGCCGCATCTATAGCACGACACGATACTCCACCTTGTACTTGTGGCATCCTTGGTGTCGTGAAGTACGTCGACTCTGAAACAGGTTTAGCATGGGTATACGCAATTTCTTTTGACTCATGCATGATCAATAAATGTTCAATATCCTCAGACTTTAGGCTATCAGTCTTCTTGAAGGGTGCTAAGTAACTCGTGACTAAATTATCATAACTTGCATGCAAGCCTAGAATTATATAGCATGTTTTTTCTTTGTCATCCATTATTTTTCCAGTATCGGCTATACTTTGAAATAATGCACCAATTTGTCCTAGAAATTCAGCTACGGACATGTCGTCAGTTTAAAAAAATCGTGCAGCTTTCTTCTTAACGCTAGATAACGTAACACATTTGAGGGTTCGTACCTATTCTTCAAGTGTTGCCAAATCGTATAAGCTTCTGTTAAGTTTCTAGGAATTTGAATTTTTAGCAGATCGACACTTAAAGTTATCAACTCCGTTGCTTTTTCATTTGCTAATTCCCATTTGGTTAACTCTTTATCATCGGTTGGTTTAGCTTTTCCTGTCATGACTAAACCCCAAATGCCTTGTTGCTTTAGGAGAGCTTCTACACGACATGACCAGGATGCAAAATTTTTGCCGTCTAATAAACGGATATTTGAAAGGCTATTCATCTTTTGACATAAGTCTGCCATATTTAAATAATATCACTATACACTTCTTAGGCTTTACGAGTTTTCTTTCTTTCTAGGAACACTGTCCTATGTCAACTAGTTGTACTGCAATCCGTTTAAATTATTTATGGCGGAATTACTACGTTTTTGCAATGCATGAACACCATTGAAATACCATTATAACTGTTTGGTATGACTCCGACTGCACTTAACGTATACTTGCCGTTATTTCGAAGAAACCAGGAAACATCTTGAAATTGCCATCTTGTATCCTCGTTGGTTCACCTTGACGTTCTTGAATGGCTTCATCCTCCGTCAGTTGTTGAGAATTAAGTCGCTGCTGTCTTGAAACTGCATACGAGCCTTACTGCATACAAGCGGGTTAAAATTTCGAAGGAACGTTAGGTTTAAGTTTGCCATATTTATGTTATCGTGAAAAAAACGCTTTGATTACCATTTGTCGAGGCTAATTTCATGAAACGATCTACTAGCAGTTTAACGCATAAATATAAGAAGGTAACTGAATATAATTCACATTTAATCCGAGGCTATTTACAAAACGTTAGCAAAAGATACATTTAAAATAGAGGGTTCAAAAGGGTGATGTTGGTCCTGGCCTAGCGCCAGTCGAAGTGCGGATTTTGGCAGCCCTCACGGCTGTTACAAATCTCGGTAAGCAAGAGAACCACCTCTTCAGCAACTTCCTTTACCGGGTTGCACAACATCTACTGGATCTGGGGTAACGGGTTGTCACCAGTCCCAAACTTGCTTACACAAAAACACCAGGAACTGGGACTTCCAAGTCATGGTCATTGGCCCCTGTTGTCACACTAATATTGCCTTATTGGCAACGTCCAATTTGGGAAGTCTTAACAATATGATTGGTAAAGTACAACAGCACTTAAACAGATACAAATTTTCTTAATTGGACATTTACTTATTTCAATTAAAAATCATCAATTTTTATTGGTGTACATTTTATCAAGTAAAGTAAAACTTCAATCATATAACCCTTTTTTTACGGCACACTTGACGTTTTTGTTTGTAATCCGTGTACCTTTTTTATAGCATCACCAAACACAATTCAGTCTATGCCTTGTAGCAGTAAGAATTTTTTTCATTTACATGGTGTGAACGCACGTACCCATGCATCGATTGTTGCTGCACGTGCATGCAGTGATTGTTGCTGAACACTTTGAAACAATTCAGCCTATCTCTGAAAGCCTGCATCTATGAAATAAATACGCCCTTCTATCCCTTCTGGCTGCCAACTTCGAGGCCAAGGTTGGTTTCAAACCATACACGTTTGCTGAAATACGGATTCTATCATTTTACTCATCAAGAATCCAATCTTTAGCAAAAACATAACACGTGCACGAAGAATGATCTTGGGTTTGCTGAGTGGCATTGTTCCGTAATTACAATGGTAAAACAATGTAAAATAATCAAAATTATCGTTCAGGGACCCGTAACTCCTGAGTAGCTCGACCAATCGAAAAAGTGGTGTCTATAAGGTTAAGGAAATTTCTGTTTTAGATCACGTTTCAGATTTTAGGTAGGTACAGTAGTTTTTTTCTGAAACCGTGTCACACAAGAACAAGAACAACCACAACAACAAGAATAATTCAACAGTTTTCAAATTTACGCGTGTTTCCGTACGTTTACTCTTGCACACAAATACATAAAAGTTGGTATAAATATACTTTCTATACCTATCTACTATCTGGCCAATTTGGTCGAAATGTATTAAATCGGAACGGAGAAATTAATAGTTTTAGTTTTGCTGGAGAGAGGACTTCAATCATATATATACACGGATATCGTCGTATATGATAGTGCAAGGTATGCTAGCAGTCTAAGTTTACACATGCAATCGAACTATTAAATATTCGTTGCAAAAATGTAATGCGTTGTTGTATCATTTGTTTCACAGTTCATACAATCACATTTTCCTGTGCATTGGCCAAAGTTTCACATTTAGCTATTCTTATTTAAGAATTCTATTTAAAGGCAGTTTTCTAAACCTTAGAAATTTAGCAGGTGTGTGCTTACAGTTTGTGCGAACATTTACTATTTCATAAAAAATACTATGACATTTTGGTATTATGGATGGGATTAGTACGCATGTATCCATATGCTTCAGTAGGTAAACAGAATCAGTGACAAGCATTAACTAGTAAACTTCATAGAATCGTTATGACATTCACCAAGAATGAATGTATGCTGGTAGGCCAAAGCTTCGTAACATGCATCAAAATGGACAGCCCAGAGAATTATACCTTATATTTTTAATTCAGTGAAAGCAGAACCTTTTTCCTTTACCAGCTTAAGGCTAAAAAAAACTTTGACATGGAAATTCAACATTTTGCTTGGTATTATTGAGCACAAGTAACAAGAAACTTAACAACGAGTAAGTAATCAACAGTGGTATCTTCACAGTGGATATGTAGTTTTCCAGCTATGGCACAAGAAAATGTATGCTTCTTCTATCCGCGATCTCTAAACACAAAAAATTGTACCATGTCCATTAAAATGGCTCATAAGTGAATACATGGTTACTGATTTATGATCAGCAAAGCCTCTTTGGTAATCAAAACCTCTTTGGGTGTAACATAATCATTCTTCGTCTAAAGAAAAGAGGAAACCAAGCCAAACAGTGAAAATCATATACTAGGAATAACGTAGTACAAGAAGTCACCTTGATGCACTTCCGTTTCGTTGGAGTGGTGTGATCCGGACTTGATTGGCAACCCAATCTGTCCCAGGCTTTCTAGTTCAAATCGACAGGCTGACAAAAAAGTTGTTTGTGGCACCCCTTTAGTGAAAAGCCGCATGGCCGAACCGACACCCCGTCCCCACACCGTGTAGAAAAAGGCTGCATAAAAAACACGTCAGGGAAGGGGGAAATAGGCTGAAAATCATATGGTTTCTGCAGGGAATTCTAAAATTAGACCACATGGATCCAATATACCTAATAGAAACTTGCATGCTCATAAATGACTCATCAAACTACCCTCCTCATGTCCTGTAGAAAAAATCTGCATGGAAAAACCACATCAGGGAATGGGTCAGGGAGACCGAAGAGCACAGCATTACTGAATGACCACTTAATGGGGACAGCTCTGTGCCATTTTACCTACTACTAATTTAGGGCTTTCGACTGTGTCTTTGTACCAGGCTTTAGCATCATGTACTTCGTTCTTCAAGAAGAGAGTTAGCACATTTATTCCTCATTTTTTGGGGTCCTCCTTCTGTCAAAATTACGATGATGCTCGTTGGAGCTGCTTCGAAATTAGCTGTATTACTGTTTTCACTGAACTGGTTACAGAAATTACTACGATTTCTTCAACACAGGAAAGTCCAAAGAAAAATGTTATTTGAAATCAAGCTTAGATCACAGACAGAGATCTCTTTGCAGACTGTCTTGCCCTTGTTTGAGGTCGTCAGTAGAGGATACTCCATGGATCGATCAAATGCACCTTGTTGGTGGTAATTTAACAAGCACGAA
>JAHWFP010025842.1:16090-28880 GCA_023313725.1 Lithobius niger
GGATCGATCAGTGACACCTTGTTGGTGGTAATTTAACAAGCACGAAATCGAGCTGGTTTCATAAAGCTAGAAAGTAGAAACTACTATTTGTCAGTTGAAATCTCACTGACCTCACAGAGATCTTAAGACAGACTATTTGTGTTTTTTTTTGGGCCCGTCAGTAAAGGGTAGTCTGTGGATGAAAACTAAGGCATATTGGTAGTGGTGATTTAATAACCACAAAACGTTGAGTTCAAGTGACCAACTAATTGCCGGTAAGGGGCCAAAATTTGGGTGCTAACATTCAGTAGAATGGAATCCCATGCAAGCACTAGTTTCCGATTTTTAGCTTGCTGTAACCAGTCCGGTTTTATGCTTGTTCAAATGTTATTTCCTCTACAAAAATAAATACTAACTTTTTTAAACAAACCCAACGCTATTATGCCATTCATACCCTCACAACATGTTGTTTCTGTAACATTGTGGAACAGACTGACTTGGCAAAACCCGAGACACGCTCTTCGTTTAAAAATTTTCAGTTACTTTGTGAAGCTAATCAATGCTATTGATCCAAGCAAGCCTAAAAGCGAGAACTGAATGGTATATTACCTGGAGTAAACGTGATGCAAGGCAGAAGACCACCGGATATTTGCTTACTTGAGAATGTTAATCCCTACGAAAACAAAAAAAAATAGCTTGAACATGAAATACATTTTTACGGTAAGAGGTCGTACTATCAAAACCACAAAACAGCAAAACGACATAAAAGCGAAAAACGACACAAGGGATAAAACGAAGGACGTTGTAACAACAAAAACATCAACATTTTATAACTGCAAAGAAATCAGCAGCAATATTTTAAGGTTACAACTGTGAACAGGACTCCATTGCTCGGTCATCGGCAATGGGGAGAGACTACAAATCAATAGTCCATAAGGATTAACGAAGGATAATAATCAGTCATAAATCACTGTAAATAATATGAAGGAAAATTAGAAATAAGCCATCAGCGAAAATCACACACTAGAAATAACGTAGTACAGGAAGCCATCTGCACTCGTTCCCCAGTTGAAATCCGGGTCATGACACTTGAGTACACGTACGTACATAAATATGGCTTACCTCACTACGTTTTTTCTAGTGTATGATTTTTGCTGATGGATTATTTCCAATTTTCTTATATATGGTCAAGCAAATGATCAAGCAAGTGAGAATAACAAAGCAGGCGTTTTTCTAGTGCTTCAATTCATAAAATAAATATGAAATCAAAACTAAAAATGCTCAAAAGTATATTAATGGAAAACTAAGGTTTCCGTGGAATTACCCTGTTAAAACAGCTCCAGTTTACGTTATTGATCGTAATTAATGAAAATTTAAAATTTTGTTCTCAAGAACATTTTAATTTTAATGAGAAACTGTATATTTCGTACCTTAAATGAAACTCGAAATCAGAGTTTCTTTTTAATATAAATCTAAAGGTTGTGAATACTTTAGGCCTCGTAATGTTAGTCAAGCTGTCTTTTCCCCTCCTCCCCCCCCCCCACCCCGGCCTCAGGAAATTTACATACATTTAAATGCATTAAGAATACAACGGTAAACATCACTACCCATCCACTCCAGATAATAAACGTACAGCTGTTGGCGAGCAACAAACATCTACAGTATCATCCTAAACAACCACCAACTAGCACCAGAAAAATGCACCACTGTTGGCGATAGTATGGTTCTTAATGCATTGTTGTTTCAACCTGGCATGATATCGCTATCGTCAGAGAAAAATCGTCTATTTCCTACAAGGCTGTTACCTCGCGCATGCTCAAACATCCACTACTCCCAACCACCTCATCTCATTTCCTGGCTATTTTTGGATAGGTTTGTCTTCAATTCATATCCACTGAGCAATCTACTAGCCTGAAATGAACCTATGTTAATATCCTGGATGTAAACTCACCTGTGTATGCACATGAATTTTGTGAAAATGCAAAGACCAATGGGCCGAAACTATGGTTAAAAAAGTGGTCGGAAATCTACGCTATTCGGTTCAATTGCGGAAAGGCAAAATATGAAGAAGGCACTCTGTGCAGCTGAAAGAACGCATTGTTACAGGTGACTATCACAAAGACTCATCATTTCCACTTCTGAGAGTAGTTCCTGACATTTCCAACCATCCACGTCCTGGTTGGTGTGACAATCTTGTATTTTTGCCTGTGGTGGCAGCGCAGTATGGCCTATTCTGATGAAAACTATGGATGAGACGTTTGATTTTTCGAAGATGTCAGCAAATTCTCCCGACTGTTCAAAAAAATCTAGTGAAACGATCTATGCTGGTGTCATCACCATTGACAAACTTGTGCACAACCGATATTAACTCTGAAGTCTGCAGCACTATGCCAATACCGGAGTATCCGTGTGAAGTATCACCAAATTCCCAGACTGTCTGGAAATTTGGGGTGGTGCCAGCCAAGCAAACTGTCCATGAGGTAAAAATGCCTTTCCTTCATACGAAGTCTGCTAGAAAGATAAGAAAACCACAGTGTTACAACCCATAATCTCTGGGCTTAGTGAAGGTGTTGGGAATAGAACGGCGATTTTTTTTTGCATTCACTTCAAATTGATTTATCGCTCGGTTTTCAGGGTGTCTTTCCAGTTATTCATCATTGTTTTCTGTATATGTTAATATAGCGAAAAATTATGTTGGGGAGAAAGAAGAGAGTATATTATATTTACTTTAGGTTATCTGTATTCTGCCCGTTTTTAGCATAGGGATGTATGGGGGGAGGGGTGTATAAAAGGTGTTAAATTTTAATGAAGTTATTGTATACCCTACACTCACAATATTTAGTGGGGGCGAACCCGGTATATCTAAAATGGTTATGTAGCTCAATTGGCCTTAGCTACTCTGTCGTTATTTATACCTGTTGGTCCCTAGGTGGCTCCTGCCACTTTCTTGTGTGCATATCATTATGGAGATGCACTCTGGGTAATATACTATTGATATGAAAGTCTCAGCAAGGACATCTTACCTGGCTGCTTGTTAATTCAACACCTATATTGAGAGTAGTCTCTTCTTAGGCCAATCACCTTAGGATAATATCTGGAACTTACCATTGGCCTTCACCATGACAACTAAGATGTCATAACCGATGTACCACTCAGAACTAAGCTGTCACTACTGATGGACTAATCATTAGTTACCTGGCGTAATTTGAAGTAAACTGACTCAAAAGTAATGATACATATTATACATATCTAGCAAAAAACATCAATCATAAATATTCAGCAAACGTAACAGCCCATAAAACTATCCTAACCTAATATATCAGCAAAATGGCTGGTGAGACAAGGTGTAGAAGCTTTCGGCATTCATTTTCCTACACAGGTGTCTCCATGCCACCTCGCACCGGTGTTCCCCTGTCTTTCGCACGGAAATATGGATTCTACCCGATGATGGCCAACACTTCCGAAGCTCCCACTTCGCTCGCCGCTCCCTCTCATGCTCTCCTTCGCCCGCAAGCTACTGCTTTCACCCTCGGCGATCGCTGGATCTCCACCTTCTACCTCGCCGCCGTTGGCCCAATCCCTGCTGAAGCACCACTTACAAGCGACAATGTGGCTCACAGACTCTCCCTTGCAACCCGGCCAGAGCACCCCGCCGGTCGAGCCATTGGACCTAACGGCTCTACAAGAGGACTTTCAGCGGGCGAAAGTCATCTACTGTGATGCGAAGAAATCCCTTCAACGAGCAACGGCAGCTTCTCGCTCGCCTGCCCGTAATTCTCCTTTGGATATATCGTCCAACTCATCCCGAATAGGAAGAAGTGTCTCCCGTAGCGATGTCTGGAACATCGTCCAGGAAACGGTCTGTGTGATGCAAGACAATCCCATGCTGCCTCCCTCTTGCACGTCCTCCGCCCGACACGCTCGTACGCAAGCCTGGGTAACTTCTGCCTCCAGCCGTGACTCCCGCAAACGGGACTCGACGCTTCCCTCTGGTGTTCTCAAGAAACGAAAGCCGTCTTCTCTCTCTCGCCCGCAAGCTTCCCCTGCTGCCGTCCCCGCGGTTGCCACGGATGCTTTGCCGCCTGCCACTTCATTTTCGTCCGGCAAGAGGATCTACTTCCCAGACAATGCCGCCGACGACCAGACTTTCTCACTGGCTTCACTTTTAAAGACAGTCGAAGAAACCATTCCCGACTGTTTTCTCTTCAAACCCTCGCAGTCGACCGATGCTCCCGTGATAAACCGTGGGCTAAAAACTGGCTTCGGCTTTGCCCTCAGAGACAAAGACTCCAAACCGCGCAAACTTCTAGGGCAATCCACCACGCTGCTAACCTGCCCCTTCCGGAATGAAGGCTCCCTGCTTGGCAAAGGCGACCCCCTCGTTCTCGACAAGGAACCATCACCACCACCTCGACCAGGCCGTGAAAGCAGCTTCTTTCGCCCGCTAGGCGACGGCGCCACAAGCCCGAATAACTTTGGAACCTACCCCGAATGCGAATTTTTAGGCAGTGAAGTAATGGACTTCGGCATCGCCCTATCAATTCCTAAGAAGGCCGACGTCCCAACTTTCGTCCTACACGAAAATGACAAATGCCTCCGGCTGAGTCTTCGTGCCGCTTCACAAGCCGACGTTCTCAACACTTCGGTGAACGCCTTGTGCGAGAAATTATCTCCGGACGCAATTCCCGAAGAACTACGCAATCTTTCGTCTCTTATCACGCAGCTCTTCCAGAAGGCAAGTTTCGCCACGTACCATTCTATCAACTGGGCTACTAGAGCCCTTTTTGACAACATTTTACTCCTCCAGGACATTGCTCTTTCGTCCACCACCAACTTGAACGTCTCCACGATGCAATGGCTCCGGAACCAACCCATGCATGAGTCAGACACGCTCTTCCGTGGCCTCATCCCGACTCTTGCTCCTCACCTAGACATCTATAGGAAACCCAAACCGCAAAAGCAAGTCTCTTCCACCTTTCGTCTGGCTCTAAAGAATGAACAGCCCATTCCCCGTCCTCCACTGGACAATTGGAACAAGACATCGGCTCCCTCTCAGTCTCCCCATCCCAACGACTTTCGTCCGAGAAACCCGCAGCCCTTTTGGACGGACCAGCCTCGCTCCTGTTCCGGCCAACGCAACCAGAAGCGAGCCGCCACTCCAGACCGACGAAGCCGCCACTCGTCACCAGGGGCAGAAGCGGCTTTCGTAAAACGCAACAATGACGCCTCTCTTCCATCCTGCCATCCAATCAGTGCGAGATTACGCCGATTCCTCCCAGCTTGGCTACAATTAACATCAAACACAGAAGTCCTTTTCATCATCAAACACGGCTTTCTTCCGGAATTCATGTCAAGACCCCCCGCTTCTCCCGACACCACCATGGGAATTCTCTCCACCAGTAACTCCACTACTTTCGTTCGAAATTTCAGAACTCCTGCAGAAAGACGCAATACAGGAATGCTGCAAGCCATGCCCAGGTTTCTACAGTTCCATCTTCACCCGACCAAAGAAGTCGGGAGGCTCCCGTCAGATTTTCAACATGAAACCTCTCAACAGATACATCCAAAACAATCATTTCAAAATGGAAACTCTCGAATCCATCCGTCTTTCGTTCAAACAAAACGACTGGACAGTCTCGATCGATCTGGAGGGCGCTTACCTCCATGTCCCACTCCATCCAGCTATCACTCACCTCTTTCGGTTCATCTACAACCAAAAGGTCTACGAATTCCGCTGTCTTCCCTTTGGCCTGAATGCAGCCCCCAGAATTTTCACAACGGTTCTCAAACCAATTTTGGCGAACCTTCACCAAAACGAAATAAGGACAAGACCATTTCCCTGTTAAACCGACTGGGCTTCGGAGTGAACTACTCAAAATCTCGCCTAACACCAACACAAGTCTTCGCCTTTCTCGGAGCCTCTTTCAACCTCCGCACAGCAAGCATTGCCATCTTCCCGGAAAGGATAGAAGATCTTCTTCTCCACGCCCGTCTCTTTCAGTCAAAAACAAAACTCGGGAACTAAACTCCCTCATCGGAAAGATTGATGCAATGGCGAACCTCGTCCCATACGGCCGATGGATGGTAAGGCCGTTTCACCACCACTGCATAGACAACCATGCAATCAATCAGGACCGTCCGGACAAACAAATCCCCTTCAATCCCGACTTTCTTCTGGACTCCCTCCTTTGGTGGTCAGATGTCACCAACCTCACAAAGACACAACCTCTTCACGAGCCACATCCCGATCAGCTCATCTTTACGGACGCCTCGAGAACCGGCAAGATCTTGGCACTCAAGAAGCCTCAGGCCTTTGGCCTCCAACCTGTATGGAACACATCAACTCCCTCGAGCTTCGAGCAATCCTCCTTGCTCTGCTTCATTTCCTCCCGAAAATCAGAAACAAGACAATACAAGTCCAGTCAGACAACACGACTGCCCTAGCCTACATAAGGAAAGAAGGAGGAACGAAATCCAGATCTTTCCACAGCTTAACGTCAGAAATTTTCAACCTCTGCATACCGTACAACATCACACTCCTTCCTCTCCACATCCCAGCCAACAGGAATGTGATTGCCGACTCTCTGTCACTCCAGAAAACACCGACAGGCGAATGGTGCCTGAAGAAATCCATTTGTGAATCTCTCTTCACCATTTGGGGCACTCCGATGATAGACCTGTTTGCCACGAGGCACAATGCCAGACTTCGCCTCTACATAAGCCCGATTCCGGACGAAACCGCGATAGCAGTAGACGCCTTGACGTTTCCATGGCAAAACCTGTTCGCCTACCTCTTCCCCCCCCCTTCAATCTACTTCCGCAAGTTCTCCTAAAGATCCAATAAAGCCAGAGCTTGATCCTACTCATAGCCCCTCTCTGGCCATCAGCAGCATGGTTCCCGCTTCTTCTGGAACTACTAGTCGACACTCCCAGAAGTATACCCCCTCAACCAGATCTTCTGTCCCAATAGAAAGGAACAAAGCTACATCCGAATGTAACAAACTTCAACCTACACGGGTGGCTACTATCATCAAACTCCTCAAAAAGGCTAGAATTCATCGAGAAGAGGCCGAACGCATCGCCTCAAAGGCAACCAGGGATTCCACTAACCGGATGTACGACAGCCACTGGTCTAAATGGATTCGTTGGTGTATCACAAAACAAGCTAATCCTATCAACCTACCTCTTCCCACCCTTCTAAAGTTCTTCAGAGACTTGTTCAACATCGACAAACTCAAAGGTTCTACAATCCTGGTCTATCGATCTGCTTTAAACACCGTTTTCAAAGCCGCCAACAACACGAGCCTACTTGAAGACTGCCGAATTTCGGCACTTCTACGTTCATACGAAAATGAAAGACCCACCACCAGAAGGTCGATAACAGACTGGAACCTTTCACTCGTCCTCCAGTCTTTAATGGGTGAACCATATAAACCCCTTCAGGACACCTCTCTTCACCTCATGACCCGCAAGACGGTCTTCCTCATCACTCTTGCAGCCAGCCTACGGTGTTCGGAGATTCAAGCCCTCTCAGCAGACCCAGCATACTGCATCTTCGGCCCCAACTTTCCTCTGTTACTCTCTACCAAGATCAACATTCAGAACAGAAACACAAAAACACTCGGAACCACCGAAACCAATCACTTTCCCGGCTCTATCCACCCTAGTTGGTAACGAACCTGAACGCCTTCTTTGTCCAGTCAGAGCCTTGCGCTTCTACCTAGCCCGGACTCGTCATGAAGACATCCGCCGAGGAAGAAACCAACTATTTCTCCCAATTGATCCCCAAACGGGCGAAACGTCAGCGGCCATGGTATCAAGATGGATTAAGAAAACAATCGAAGCAGCCTATGAGAAAACTCCAAATGAGAGCATGAGAGTAACGGCTCACGAAGTGAGAGCTATCTCCACATCATGGGCCCATCACAACGCCATTCCAATAGAAGAAATCCTAGCAGCAGCGTCTAGGCGCCATCAATCGACCTTCACCTCCCACTACCTCAAGGACATGTCAAGAGAAGAATCAGGTCTACACCGGCTGGGACCAATCGTCGCAGCCAGAACTGTAGTCAACCTCCCATTAAGCACTCGGAACACAGAAGCAAGCCATCCTTGAAGGAAGCAAGCCACCCAGATGGAAGCAAGCCATCCAGAAGAAAGTAAGACCCAAACAACGGCCCTTTTCAGGGCAGCCTAAGCATGCCGAGAGGCGAGGCCACCAAGGAAGCCGTACACACCACCTCCCTCGATAACCCAAACAGTTCGGGTCCGTGATGCAGATGGATACAGCACAAGCCGCCTCCCCACAACGACAGAACCCAAAAAGTCATAGCCGATTGACCTTAGGCCGGCTCGCCCAGGCCACCCGTCCTCCGGAATAAGGAGCCAAAGCCCGAAAGCCAGGATCTCCGCCTCCACGGATTACTAGGTTGCAGCACACGGCCAACATGCTGGGGGATGAGGATGAAAAGCCCAGTGGCCAGAATGGGCAAATCGGAATCAAACCCAAAAGGGGATTCAAACCGCCAAACATCCTCTAAGCAGGCACCCCGGGCCCGGTTTGTCTGGATGTCCCTTCACCTCTTTCGGACTAGTGCTTGCGACGGGTGTTAAACCTGCCCGCCATACACACCGTAGGCGCACTCGCAAACCGTAGTGTTGAGGTTGCTAGTGTTCAAGACGGACAAAAAACCCTCCGCCACGCAGACCCTTGGCACACTAGCAAACCATGATCTTGGGTTCCCTTTTAGTCGCCTCCTACGACACGCAGGGGTACGGTGGGCTTATTCTACCCCCAGCCCACAGGGGGTACCTCACCGAGATAGACGGCGGTGTTAGCTTCCTGGTGCAGGGCCCTGGATATGCGGCTTCCGGCCCTGCATCACCCGAGTGCCGCGCGGGGTTTTTCTTTTCTGGGGGGCGCACCGCCGCGACTTATTTTGCTGTACATGGCAACTACTTCTCCCCCCTCCCCCCCAAAATTCTTCCCCTCCTCGCCGCACTAGCAAGCGCCAGAGGAGGGAACCCGAGATGGTTGGGCCTGGTGCCCAGTTACCAGACTTTCGTAAGGGTCGGGACCAAGTCCCGAAGTTCCTGGTGGTGACAGGCGAGGGCCGAGATGTTACACAACTCGGTCCGTTCGCTGTCCACAAAGCGCTGAAAGGGATCTGTGGTTCGGATCCGAAGAGTGTCTCTCGGCTCCGTGCTGGGGGATACCTTGTAGAAGTTGCAGACGATGGTCAGGCGAAGAGGCTTTTAAAAGCGAGTGCGCTGGGGTCATGCCCAGTGCATGTCGAGCCGCATCGTACTTTGAACAGCAGCAAGGGGGTCGTGACATGCTTTGATTTGAGGGGTCTCGGTGATGATGCCATCCTGGACGAACTCAAGTCACAGGGTGTTACGGCTGTGAGGCGTTTGACACGGAAAGGCGAGAATGGTGCCCAGCCAACTGACACCTTTTTCCTGACCTTTGATACGCCAGTTGCACCGCAGCACATTACTGCCGGTTACCTGCGCTTGAAGGTCAGGAGTTACGTTCCGAATCCGATGCGGTGTTTCCGCTGTCAACGTTTCGGCCATACCAGCGGCTCGTGTAAAGGTAGGCCTACCTGTGTTTCCTGTGCTCAGGCAGCCCATGAAGGCGCTGACTGTGCTGGCCCGAAGCAGTGCGTCAACTGCGGTGGTCAGCACCAAGCCTCTTCACGCGACTGTCGTGTTTATGTTGAGGAACGTCGAGTGCAGGAACTAAAGGTGAAGGACGGGCTTTCCTACTCGGAGGCCCGAAAGAAAGCCAGGCTACCGGCACCGGCAATGACTCGTTCTTTTGCGCAGGTGTGCAGTGCGCCAACGCCTGGCCCAGTTAGTGAGTCTGCTGATTTGGCAGATTTACGTTCTGAGCTCAGGTCTTTGACGATGACGGTGGGCAAGCTTATTACTTTGTTGACCCAGCAACATCCATCTCTGCAGGGTCTTTTGGGTCCTTCGGACCCGGTTGCTGCCTTGCCGTCGACATCTGCCCAGCCTGCAAATGCTTCTGCTCCTGCTGCTGTTCCTGCTGCTGTAACTGTTCCCAAGCAGGATGGGGCTTCAGCTAAGCCTCCGCCTGCCCGGAGTGAACCACAGAAAAAGTTGAAGAAAAAGGCTCCTGCTGGTAAGGCCTCATCACCACCCGTGGGGACGTCGCCACCAGGAGAGAAAGTGAAACTGTCGTTGAACCGTCAGCTTGCTGAGGGGTCCGTTGTGTCCCCTCAACATCTTGATACTTCTTTGCCCATGGAACAGGGAGAGATTTCCTGTTCCAATTCTCCAGAACTTTTTCCTCCTTCCGAGGACATCTTCGTTCTGAACCTCACTCCATCTTTTGATTCGGGTGAGGATTCGGATGTTTTCGGATCGCCCAGAGGAGGAGTTGAGGAGAATGATTCAGTCTTCAGCCCGCCCTAATGCCTGCGCATGCCATCGTTCAGTGGAACTGCCAAAGTTATCGGACCCATGCCGAAGAGCTGTGGCTGCTTTTGTCGCATTGGCGACCTCTGTGCTGCTGTCTACAGGAAACCTGCTTTAAGGCGTCAGATAATTCGGTTGTTCGAGGTTATTCTGTCTACCGTCTGGATGCTGACCCTGTGCCACGTGCACATGGTGGTGTTGCAGTGCTGGTTCAACACTCTCAGCCGCATGCCAGTGTGCCTCTGCACACTAGGCTTCAGGCGGTAGCAGTTCGTGTTTCTTTCCATTTGGATATTACTGTCTGTTCGCTTTATTTGCCACCGGATGTGGTCTTTGGGGTTGGTGACCTGGAGGACCTGGTCCGCCAGCTTCCTGCCCCTTTTCTGTTGCTGGGCGACTTTAACAGCCACCATGTCCAGTGGGGGGGACCTCATACAGACAACAAAGGGAGGATCCTTGAGGAGTGGATGCAGAGGGGGTCTGTTTGCATCCTGAACGATGGAGCCATGACCCACTGTAACCTGGCCACGGGCAATTGGTCAGCGGTGGACTTAGCCTTTTGCTCGCTGGCCATCCCAGTTCACTTCACTTGGGGTGTCACTGCCGATCTGCATGAAAGCGATCACCTCCCCATTGTGTTGTCCACAACACAAGGGGGTTCTGTGGCTTCCAGGCCAGCCCGGTGGGCGCTTAAACGTGCTGCTGTATTTCAGCGTGCGGTTGAGGACTTTTCTGATGTGGATGAACTTTCCACTCATTTCGCTGACGTGGTCCTTGCTGCTGCTCATGCTACTATCCCGCGTACGTCCACTCAGCCGCGGCGGGTTCCTGTTACGTGGTGGACACCTGCTTGCGGGCAGGCCATTCAGGCCCGCCGGCGAGCGTTGCGTGCGTTTACAGTCAGCCCAACTGCTGACAACTTTGTAGCCTTTAAGCGCTGTCGTGCCCGTGCCAGGTTTGTCATCCGTGAGGCTAGACGTGCTTCGTGGGCAGTTTATGTTTCGTCGATCACGCGCTCCACGCCTTCTCAGCAGGTGTGGCGGAAGGTGCGCCATATCTCGGGGAAGACCGTGCCTTCCCCGGTTTCACAGCTGAAGGTGGCAAATACCGTGATCTCTTCTGTGCCGGATATCGCCGACTGTCTTGCGTCTGCGTTTGCGCAGGTTTCGAGCGATAACCATTATGATCCTGGTTTCCTCAGAATAAAGCGTAGGGAAGAGGCTCACCCTCTAGACTTTCGCTCCGACGGGCTAGAGGAGTACAATTTACCGTTCACCAGGCAGGAATTTGTTTCCGCTTTGTCCAAGTCGCATGACTCCGCCCCAGGGCCTGATGATGTTCACTATCAGCTGTTGAAACATCTGCCGCTTGCCTCCCAGCAGTTTTTGCTGGAGATGTTCAACCGTGTGTGGGCAGAAGGCTCTGTTCCGGCAGCGTGGAGGACAGCAGTGGTCATCCCGATTGTGAAACCGGGCAAAGACCCTACTGCTCCTTCCAGTTATCGCCCAATCGCTCTGACTAGCTGTGTCTGTAAACTTATGGAACGGATCGATCATCTGGTTGCCCTTGAATCGGATGTGAGGGAGGCTTTTCGCCTGCGTCAACATCTGGTTCAGGTTTTCTTTGACTTGGAGAAGGCTTATGATACGACCTGGCGTTATGGGATTCTCCGTAATCTCTATAACTGTGGCTTGAGGGGACGGATGTCACTGTTGCTTTCCGCTTACCTCTCAGGCCGTTCTTTTCGTGTTCGTGTCGGGGCGGCTCTTTCCCGCCCGTTTGTCTTGGAGAATGGTGTGCCTCAAGGAGGTGTTCTTAGTGTCATCTTGTTTGCTATTGGGATCAACCCCATTGCTCAGCAAGCTGCTGTTCCCCAGTCATTGTTTGTCGATGACTTTGGCCTGCGCTTTCGAGCAGTTCGCATGCAGACCTGCGAGCGGCAGCTACAGCTGGCGATTAACAAAGTCCAGACCTGGGCGGTCAGTAATGGTTTCCGGTTTTCTCCGGACAAGACTGTGTGCATTCACTTTTGCCGCCAACGAATGCTGCACCCAGATCCTTGCCTGTACTTGGGGCAGGCGCAGATTCCTGTTGTCCCACAGGCACGTTTCCTGGGTCTGGTGTTCGATTCCAGGTTATCTTGGCTTCCACACTTGCGCCAACTTAAAGACAAGTCTTTGCGGGCACTTAACATCTTGCGGGTTCTGTCGGAAACTTCATGGGGTGCCGATCGCGCTGTCATGTTGCGCCTCTACAGAGCCCTTGTCCGCAGCAAACTTGATTATGCGTGCATGGTGTATGGTTCGGCTAGTGACTCGACTCTCCAGATGTTGGACACTGTGCATCACAGTGGCCTGCGTGTGGC
>JAHWFP010025843.1:7057-27664 GCA_023313725.1 Lithobius niger
GGGGGGGGGGATCAAACGTGGGGGAAGAGAGGAGTAACTGCTTTGGTCTTGTACTTTAATGAAACAAATTGTTGAAAAAACACATCGTGTGATTGAAAACAATCGAAAGTAGCACTGTACTTTCTTTCATTACGTGTAAAGACCAAGTAGGTTACATCGTTGGTGCTCTCCACAGAGATGTACGTACAGTAGTTGTTTTTTTTTTGGAGGGGGAGGGGGCACAAACTTGGAAAACGATGTAACCTACTTGGTCTTTACACGTAATGAAAGAAAGTACAGTACTACTTTCGATTGTTTTCAATCACACGATGTGTTTTTTCTACAATTTGTTTCATTAAAGTACAAGACCAAAGCAGTTACTCCTCTCTTCCCCCACGTTTGATCCTCCCCCCCCCCCCCATTAGAAAATTACGTCTCCCTCTGATAAGTTGTGCGACCCAATACTGTATTATGAAGTACTGAAATACCAGGGATGATATGGCACATATCCTGAGTTTGGAATGGAAACGGTGAATCATTACGAGGTATTTAAGAACTGTTTACCCCAAACCTGGGGGGGGGGGGGGGGTGTAACTAAAGACTGGTGCATTTCCGGACCCATGTTTATAGGACTTTTTCTTCTTATCTTTGATCACACAGCGGACCCTCAAAATATTTGACACCAATTTCCGAACACCCTGTACAGTATATAAAAGAAGCTACAGCTTATTTTTTGGAATGCTGGAGATTCTTTTACACATATTATTGTGATGCCGATGGCTTATAATGTTCTTTTTCTAGTATCAGTTCCTTTAGAGCTTTACGTTTTTTAGAGCTTACATTCATATTCTATACGCTTAAGCGTTTCTTAATAGAATTCATGAAGGTGTTATGCCCGTGATCAGGGGACTGATTGGAATGCTAGTTCTAATTCGGGTCACGTTTACCGATAAAACCTCAGTGCATAAAGATGCCTTACTGTATTTCATTATTTCTAGTGTATGATTTCTGCTGTTTGGCTTGTTTTTATCTTTCCTTTATATAATTTACGATTGTTATATTCGCCACGGGCCACGTCGCCGAATAGAAATCTGTTGAAAATAAGCAGTTAACTCACCTTTTCAAAATCTCGCCCACATGTTTCGTCCTTTCCGCTGGAGAAAGTGTAATGACCGTATCTGAGGTAAGAAAGGGCGTGAAGGGCAGTAACTGGAAATGAAATTAACAATCAATCAGTTGGCAAATTGATATTTTGATTTTTGCGTATCGCAATGAACTTTCAAAACATGCATGATTATTTTCAAGCTCTGATCGTATTATCAGTTTTGTAGGGTAAAACTTTAGAAGTTCTTTTGCTTAAGTCTTTTGTATTAAAGTAAAAAAAATCAGTGTACAAAAGCGTACCTTATATGAGAGCTGATAGTTATAATAAAGAAAAAAGACAGGTGTAGTACAAGTAACATTTCAGAGTTGCTCAAATACGCTTACCAGATTCAAATCGGTAGCATCGTCCATCAGGCATGTCGTAATCCCTTTGCGCTGTCACATTAAAATCCTACGTAAAAATAAAAATGCGTTAACATTTTTGCAGCAGAAATATTGGGGACTGGATGACTGACTGAGTGGATGACTGACTGGCTTACGGAGTGAAAACAGTGGATGACTAAATGTCAAGTTAACGCCAGGATGTTTTGTGTTCCGTGGACCCAGCCCAAATTGCATCGGCTTACAGTGTGCACTGTTGTGTATCTCATACTGTTTATGTTTTAGCTGAGAACGTGAAATTTATGTACAGCATCTAGGATCTTCAGTTTGGCCAAATCCTCCATTCAGTAAATAACATACGCTCGACTTAACCAAACACAAACACAAACAAACAAATATTAGTTTTCATAAAAACATCTTTAACTCACAAAAAATATTGTAATGTCCAAAGAGTGCCGTCGTCAGACGTGTATAACAAGAAATAAGTGCACATTTGGGTTCTGAGTCGAACATTTAGTATCTGCTCGGCCGCAATGTTTCTTTACAATAATATTTATACTGGTTTACCTACTGGATTGAATTGCATACCACCTACAACCAATACGATATTCATTTCATACTTCTTACAGTGGGCGAACTTTGTGCAGTCACAACATCAAAATGTGTGATGGTTCGAAGTAAAAAATCCTGCAGAACGACAGCCGAGCCTAACACTGGTGTGAGATCAAAGCTTGTCGAAGTAACCAGTTAGAAATGTTACATTCAGATGGGCGTACTGAATTTTCTTATTGTGACTATTGTTAGCTAATCATCGATAATAACTTCTATTGATGGTAACAGTCTTAAAAAGGCAACTTTGAAAACTAAAATAGAACCACTGAAAGCCAATAATTTCATTTAATATAATAAAAATTCAGTGCATTAACTTGCCAGCAGCCTTTGAATTAGCTCCGTGCAACTGCTGGATAACGTCATGAATAATTTCCACCAGTGTTCTCTACTACACAAGGTCACTTCCCCTCATATCGTTGGGATGGAGTTAGAGTTTGTATCACAACTTCAAACGGAAAATAATCTTGGTGGGAATTCTTAACAGGTTTTGTTGGGGAGGGCTCCATGGTACGAGTGATATGCTTCTATTTTTTTAACCTTATTACTTACTACTTATAGGGCTTAAGTGCACAAAAATAAGTTTTCTGTGCAGTTCTAAACTTTTGAAAGTTAACAGATTTAGTTAAACCTGGTGACATGCCTCCTTTTACTGGTTCGGAGATTACGGAAAAATAACTGCAACCAATGCACCTTAAGCGCCGGTGCACACGTGCTTTTTTTGGACGCGCGTTGACGCTGCAGTGCCGCTGCGGTGACGCAGCCAATCAATGCACACGTGCGTTTTATTAACACGCATTGACGCTGCGATGCCGCTGCGGTGACGTATGAGCGTCTTTGGTTCCCTAACCTCGTGTACAAAAAATCATAGTTTCAAACCAATGAGACGATATTGCTTTTTTCACCTACCTCGTGAACAAAAAATATATTTCAAACCAATGCAACAAATTTTGGTACATTGATGTACTAATTTAAGACGTACCAGGGGAATATGTTATACATCCTTTGCAGATTAACTAAAAAAATCGGATAAGTTCTTTAATTACTTCCCAATGAGTCTTCAATCATTTCTGCAGCAACATTTCATATTTCAGGATAATTCTTTACACCCCCAATAAACAATTCCATGTCTATTAACGGTGACGCTTTTGCGGTAAACGATGGGTGTCTGCACCGCTCAAGTCACCCAAGGTACTCATAGACGCAATTGTGTTTTTTTTTTAACGCTGCGGTACCGCTGCGTTGACGGGGGAACTGCGGTGCAAAAGGACCGCATGAATGGCCTGCGGTTATACAACGTCAACGTAGGTACGTGTGGAGTACCCAACAGATGTCACGTAAACCAAACCGAAAATGCGGTACCGCAGCGTCGACCACAAATGTGGTACCACTCGTGTGTACCTGTACTAATGGTTTACATGAATCTGTCGTTTCTCGTATCGTTATTTTAAAATCAGAGTTCAGAGTTCGTCTTCAGACAATACAAAAGTATGAGAGCTTCACTGACAACAAGTAAGAGGGAAACCAGTGTGGCAACGAAGGCATGAAGGAACTAACTGGTATTGTTTTAATCCCAGTTCGTTCCTTCATCCCTTCGTTGCCACGCTGGTTCCCCTCTTACTTGTTGTCAGTGAAGCTCTGTTAGTTTTGTATTGTCTGAAGACGAACTCTGAACTTCGATATTAAAACACAAATACGAAAAACGACAGGTTCATGTAAATCGTTATGGTGTATTGGTTGCAGTTATTTTTCCGTAATCTCCGAACCAGTAAAAGAAGACATATCACCAGGTTAAACTAAACTGTTAACTTTCAAAGTTTAAAACTGCACAGAAAACTCAATTTTGTGCACTTCCCCAGTAGTTTACCCAGTACTTAACCCCCGTAACCTAACAGACCTCTAACTAAACAGAGTTCTACATCTTAAGAAGTCAATGGCAATGCTGAGTGCGGAGTGGCATTAATTACAGAGTTTGGCACTTTGATTACTAAAGACGAGCATGAAAAACAATTTCTTCTACAAGTTTTTACCAACCACTGTCACCAACTGCTGAAATGCAAGAAAACTCACCTTTGCATGGAGAAGGACTTAAAATTCTACCTTTTTAGTATTGGTAGAACTAGCAAACTACTAGTATTGTTATTTTAATATTCAATATTCATAGTTTCACAAGTTGCGGCCATGATATGCAATGGTAGCATTGCACTGTGCTTTGTGTCATGTAGCGCATTTGTAAAGTAGTAAAAATGTTAACAAGCTTAAGCGACCTATTAATGTTGTCCAATCTGTCTAAATTTTGTAGGATTTATTTTCTCCCATAATGGAACAAAATTGGGGTGCGGGACACATGAATTTATTGAATTTATTTGTTACCCATACTATGTGAAACATCCTACTGTTTAAACAGAATGAAAGCAGACAACAGACGATGTGTTTATACAGCAAAACGAAACAATACGATGGCTTCGTATAATAATTTCAAGATTCCTGCATTGCTATAGAAACTACCCTCAAACCCGTGGTGTAAGAATGAATACGTTTAACCTAGTAACGCAACATGCTTAATTTCTCTGCTGTTGTCGCTTACGAAATAAATAAATATGTTAGGCTTGGAAGTTCTGAAAATTAAGAATTATTTAAGTGCTATCTTCTTCAGAGCCAAGCTAACATCCACTGACCTACAATTGTGATAACTTAAACTTAAAAAAATATTAGTGTTTGTAGATGTAGTATGGCCAGAGGTGTAGCATACACTTCAACATTGTCGTAAGAGGCAGCGTAGGGAGCCGGGGACCTTTCGATTATCGTAAAGTACTAGCGTTACTGATGATTGTTTGGCTTGTAGTTAAATGCCTTATTATTAACATTTTGACTCTAGGAAAGATACTCTGCAATAAATGTAAACAATGTAACCATTATTGGCGGTGGCACGCTCTTTGCTAGCTTAATCACGGCGGCTAACGTCACATTTTAATTTTAGATGGCAGCGATGGTAGAAAAAGGCTGCAAACAACGAAATGCGGGAGCAAACGATAGCCTCATTAAAATAAAAATAGTAATTAGGCCTATATAAAAAAACAGCTAAAAAAATAAAAAACTCCAGCAAAAAGCTACACATCAAACGCCAAAATGGTCAAACGTAGCCGTCCGAGTATAACATCCAAATTTTTAAAGACCATTAGCAAGTATTGCAAAGTCATTAAACTGTGAGTAAATGTAAATTTAAACTAAATTGCTATCCTCTCAGCCTACAATAGGCCCAAAGCCTGTTTGCTAGTATGAGGAGAATGATGGTGCATGGTGCTAGCACATGATGTCATTGCTTCTATAGTCACGTGTCCAATGACATTCTATGGCGTCGTATGGTGTTTTCTGGAAAAAAATTTAGAATTTTTTGTCCAGCCACTTAAGTACTGTAAACCACACTGCAAATACTGCAATACCGTACTGTAAACAGATGCGTAAATATACATAAAATTGGAAAACTAGGGTTCAGAATTGAACTGGACCTCAAAACGTCTTGTACGATGTAAATTCTACAGAAATTTACTGTAAATTCTATAGTCAGAATTGTTGTCATTGATCCATCCATACGTGGTGTTATCGAAGTTGAGACTTAATCAAGCATCGTCCCCAACACTGTAAATTCTGTAAAATTATACTGTAAATTGTATGGAGCAGTAAGGGTTAAAATTATAATTTATCATAGGCGCCATCAACACTCTAAATTCTACAGAAATATGCTTAAAGTTCTACGAAGAAGGAGTGTTGCGAGTTTTAATTCAGTATTTCAACGTTGGAATTGTACCAACCCAGCAAGGTTATGCTGATTACGTCATTTTGTGAAATCTGCCAAGCCCGAAGTCCACATGACGTCAAATTGTAATGTGCCATTGTCCTCCAAAATTAATACTCATTGTTAGTTGAAATAATCCTATTTGATCAATTATTGTAACAATACATAGCTATGATTTGTCTGTACATAATGCTTGACGTCAATTGTAACTCTCGAGCTCGCTTGGTCTTCCGCCGGGTGCATCAAACAATTAGGTATTAACCTAAAATTCCATCCGCCACCAACTCTCCAACTCCCCGCATCCAAAGGTATTTCGGCCCTATAATTAGAATTTTTCCCGATTTCCCCAATCCACGAACTTAAATTCAAACCAGACCAACCCTGTTGCTAGTTCAGCACTGCAACCCCGTAGCTACTTAGTTTAGCAGTCACTAAGTAAACTATATTTTCCCGAAACTAACTAATCCAAATTTTCCCAAGAAAGCCTAATGCCGTTGACATTCCATTTAAGGCCCTAAGCCAAGGTTAGTGTCGCCCTAGAACTTCAAGCGAGCCAGAGCCCACGATCGCTCATATGTAACATTAAACTAACACCAAAACTGAACCACGACTGCCAGCCTTGTTCCATCTGTTAAGTTTAATTTGGAATTCCTGCAACCCCTTGACCACCACAACGGCACATTTTCGAGCTAGTCCCTTAACTGTGGGGTTGGCATTGGGGCGGCTCCCACACGTACTAAAAACCCCTACAGGAGTTAGAAATGAACTCGGGACCACAACGTCCTCAACGATGAAAACTCGCCGATAGTATACTGTAAATTCTAAGAAACAAATGTTAGCATTGGACTGGATAAACGACTTCCCATACTCTAATTCTACATTTAAACTGTAACTATGCATTTATATATTACAATATAAACTGTGTATTTTTTTTTACAAATGGCGTATATTGTACAATACTGTACTGTAAATTCTACGGAGCCTGAATTGGGTCGGTCACATTCATCTCCAGTATTGTAAAATCCTTCTTATTGTGTTGTAAACCCTACGTGATTTGAATAATGATACCATGTGATCAGAGTTGGTGTTTGAGGGCTGTAAATTTTTGTTCATCTTGTTGGCTGGAGAATAAGGCGATCTCAAATAAAGGTGAACACATCACCAGGCCCCCACTCTCAGAGCTATTCCTATCGAAAACCCATAACCTCATCCCTACTCACATTCCTACCCCTGTAATGAGTCGCACCTCCCTCTAGTACCCACTTCTGACAACCCGTCTTCTTGTAGCATTAAGATACATGAATGCAGTTTTTTTTAAATAATTTCTTTGAGCCTTAAGTACTTAATGCTTGTATGGCTGAACCGGCTCAATTCTGAACATTACCAGACTTTTAGAGAAGAAGAAATATCTGGTAAAGGGAGGTGCCAACCCGGGGATTCGATCCGGCAAACCTCCGATAATCGTAGAGGGCGAAAGATTGGCCAGAATTGGCCAGAATAGTTCCCATAGCCGCTGAAGGAGCATGGCAGCATGAAGGAGTAAAATAAAAGAATTGACATTGTACAGTAATAGTAGGATCACGTGACCTAAACGTGGGGGTTGATGATGTTACAACCTGGGGTGAAGAGGTATGGACTTTATACAGGTAATGAAAGATGATGAGGGTTACGTGACCAGTATCACACAGAATTTACCCACAGTTTGGTAGAATTTGCACCAGTTGATTGGGGGTCACATAGCAGGGTTTACAATAGTCTGGGGTCACGTGGAGTAGGATAAAGATGTCATATGGGATGGGCTGTCACGTTGGGTGTAAGCATGTGTTTATTAATCTTAGTACTGCCTTTACACCACCAACCCTTCTTTAATAATATGGCAATTTCTAACGATCTCCATACACATTAACGCCAGAGTCAAACTAGAAATTAAATTCGCAATCTTTTAGGAAAATTTATGCTGAACACCATGGAGACAGGATTGCTAATAAGCCTTAAGCCTTAAGCCTGCCAAAATGGCGAAAAATTAAGCACTTTGCTAATTCATCAACAAGCTGTTTCAATTTGACTATAAAAAAGTTTGTTAAAAGATTCGTGGCATAGGCAATAGTGAAAACTAATTAACAAACCCTAGCATAATCCGCCTTGCCTGCAAATTAATTTGAAACTGCAGCAAAATTTGAAATAATAATTTAAAAATAAAATTTACAAATTACAATGAAAACATTGAAATTTAAAAGATAAAAAATTTTAAAAGAACAATTAAAATAATAATATTAAAAATTTAAAAATAAATGCCTACAAATTAAAAATAAACAAAAAATAAAATAAAAAATGGAAATTATTCAGTATAAACTTTAAACATGCAACCATTTATCAATTCAACATTTTAAAGATTTAAACTTACCATTAAACATTAAACAATTACAATTTCCAGAAAAAAGCTGGACAATTGAAAAAATCTAAATTTAAAATATAAAATTTCTAAAAAATTAGATATTCAAAGTTAAAAAAATGTAAAGTACATCAGATATGTCTTATCAATCCATTGCACTTTAACGGGTGAACGGCAAGTGGGTTCACTCCTATCAAATTTACCAAAATGTTGAATTGTTAATAGGCTAACATTTTTACTGTGTTCTTCTTTCTGGAGTCTCCAATACCTCCGCTGCATTAGTTTATTTATCCAAGAGCTTGAAAGATAGAAACGTATTCCTTATAACTACTCACCTTCTCGATAACAAGTATGCTCTGACGAAAAGAAGACATGGACCATATCTTTTCTGCAGGTATATTTAAGGAAAGGATGTCTAAAATATCCACGTTGCACCAGGTTAGGAGTTTGTGTTTCCGAGCATAGTATATCATTCTGTTCCGAATGATATCAGTCATGTGACATACAATGAAAGTAGGATACTGCACATGAGTCTGATGAATCATATTAATAGTGTTTTCTGCTGGAGCATTAAAAAAATATTGTGTTCGTTGGGTGCTCAAGTAGACCACCCAAATGATACACACACACGTCAAAAAAACTTTTGTTTTTCTCCATCTTAAAGAATTTGATTGAGAACTCACGGGTTCTTTCTGCCTGAGAGCCGTATGGATCCTTCGAACTTTGAGGAATATGGGATCATTTGGGGTAAATGGCTTTGGCTTTCTTGATTTAAGAGATTTAAATACGTTGAACACGAGCTGAAAGGAACTGAGCAGAGACACACCAAGGTAAAGGCCTAACATTCCACCAATATCACATAAGAGAGATATAAATGTATAAATACGTCGTTCACTTATTGTTGACACAACATTATCAGCAAAATAGAGCGAGACAATAGTAGTGTTGCTTAACCTGTCAAAAGTCTCGGTTGTGTAACGAAAGCTTGTTTGATTGCATAACTTTGCACAGCCACATTCTGCTATTGGGTCAGTTTCACTATCAATCTCATCAGCTGTATTAAATTGTTTCAGCATATTGTTACGATTTTCTCCGCAGCTTGGAACATTGGATTTCTTGTCGGTGAATGGAAAACTACGATAAAGAATAGTTGAGTATGAAGAACGAAAAAAAAACATTCAGCAATGTTTGACTGCATAATAATAATAATAACAATGTCAGCAAACAAGACAAAGCACGATGCTACCAGAGCTTGTATGACATAAATAAAAAAAAAGTACGTTGATATTACAGTTAGATAATTCCCAATATCCAGTTTCTGACATATTTTCTTATTTTCGTAATATGTCTTAAACAGGAAGGAATTTCGTTGAGTTTTTCTAACTTGGAGTCTGCAACTATGCATTGTTGGTTCTTAAAGGGGCTTATGTTAAAGGTTTTATACATAAATAATAATAATTAATTGCACAAAGACAGTGTTCGAAGCTTCAAGATATTGTATGATCAACAATACAACATGATTCATATACTATTACACAAATACTAACGTTGAAAGATGTTTGAAAGAAGGTGTTACGTTACATTCCATATAATTATACATTTTGATATATTACGTGGGCTAACAAGCGTATCTACACTCGCCATACGGTATAGTACAATTATCAAATCTGATCATTTACCAATATTCTATTTACAATCATTTTAATATCGAATGGAATTTTATTTAGCTTGGATGGAATAATAATTTCAAGGCATCTTTTACCAAGCGAATTTCTCCAAGTAGGCACCTGGAGAAAAAGGCATATTTTTTCTTCCTTGTATTCCTATTTTAGTGTGATATATTGTGAAACCAATTATTAGTCACAACCAGGGTAGATTAGTAGGTAGTGACGCTTTTCTGAAAACATGTTTTACAATAATACCTGTTTTCACCAACGGCACCAGAAGGCAGCACTCGTCATGTTCTCGTAGAAACTTGGAATAAAAAAATGGCACCATCGTTACCATGGTAACTATCGTAATAGAAATAATACCTGCAGAAATTGACGAAATACTCATGCGTGGGCAACATCCAAAGTTGAAGAATTTGTTCTGTCTTCGATTCAAACTGTATATAGTTCGTTACAATAAACATAAACCAAGAAAGAAACTTCAGCTTGAACAGCCGACGAGAATGCTTCTCAGCCATTCTTGGAGCACAAAACCACGCGTTATAATTAGCTTCACTCGTAACAAAAACCCTTTTTATAATTGAATGTTGGATTTAAAAAATAAAATTTGTTCAGCCAGTTCTGACCTTTCTTGTAGTTATTTTCATGTGCTCATCTGAATCATGATATATTTTAATGGATTAATATAGTATTCTTATCGTGTTCAATTTGTTTAAGTGATGCTAAATAGTTTTAATCTCCATCCATGATGCTTTGTGCTCCCTGTTACTTTATGACAGTAAATCGTCCAAATGTTTACCGTTGTGACAAGAAAGAGTGACACAACCTATATATTATTTTACCCTGGTCACAACAGTGAGCTTAAGACAGATTTGAAAAGTTTAAATGCTTCTAATTCTTAAATATATCCTTTGTGGACATTGTATGCCTTTAACCAAATATTGCCTTTACTGCCTTAGTCAAAGTCCTTTGTAAACCTTCAATATAACTATATGTTGTCGTCTTATAAATGGTACAAGTATATTTGGCCTGTGAAAACAACCAAGACTCATGCAGTATTTTCTTAATTTCGGTCTTTTGTACATTAACGTAAAGGTCATTACTGCGTAAATTGCAGTTCAGTTTGTCAAAATCTATTTGAAGATTTTTAATCATTTGTGCACTGTCATTATGGATTGACAACATAAAAATATCATTAGCATACGGAGTTAGGTAAGGTTTCCATGATTCTTCTTGGATATCGATAATGTAAATTAGGAAGATAATGGACCCATAACGGAGCCCTGTAGGACACTGTATTTCACGTCTTTCCATTCACTGAGGTCATTTTCAATTTCACACAGCGTTGGCGATTTGCTAAATAACTAGTAAGAATGATCAATATTTTTCTGCGAATACCACGTTTATTTAATTTTTCAATGATGTTTTTCTTCGACGCGTCATAGTTTTTTCTCTAGTCGATCATGGCATCATCAACAAGTTTTCCTTCATTTAAAGAATGAGTAACATTGTTATTTATGTAACGAAGCGCATGTATACATCCCGTTCTTTGCTGATATCCAAACTGGAATTTATTTATGTTACAAAAATCATTTAGATTTTTTTGAAACTTTGTTGCGAAATATTTGTCAACTATTTTATTTAACACCAGCAGCAAAGCAACTGGTATGTAGTTGTTGGGATTCTTTTTTGTAAATGGGTGTAAGTATCTGTTTTTTTTTAATTATCAGGCCAGATATCCGTTTTAATAATCCTGTTTATTAATTTGACCATGTATTTAGTCGTGTTGCTAATAGTTTTATAAAGTAGTCTAATTGAAATCCATCGTAGCCAGTTGATTTTTTTTTATTTCTTAATTATATCATAAATTTCAGGAACTGTGACATTCAACACACACATTGATTTAACCGGATCAATAAAAACCTACTTTTTACAGAAATTTTGTTTACATTTAACTATTTTTTAATGTGTTAAGTTCTTAATTTCTGTATACTGTCTTATTGGCTAAAGTCTAGATTACAACCATACCCGATATCCTTCTGAAATTGGTTCTAAATGACTCCAATACCTTCCTACATCCAGGAACTGTTGGTTTTAGAGCGCAGAAATGTGTTAAAACGACTTAAAACGGTCAATTTGTAGCGCCGCAATCCATACATTTATACGGTGTTTGTGTTCACTCGTAGGCTGGGCAGGGCAGCCAGCGAGTGAACGCAAACACCGTATAATTTTTTTAATCTAATTAATGAATAATTATTATGCAAATTAAAACGCAAATTGATATGCAAATAAAACGGGAGTGAATAAATTAAAAGGAATGTGTATAGTGCAATCTGCGCATGGGCACAAATATTTTAAACGAGCATTACTAAACAGATTATTTATTTTGTTTAGTATTTTGCTTCTAAATGTGATATAAGTAAACGAAAGCTGAATTAAATAAATAAACATTATGATAACTAAACAAACGCGAAATGGATATGTAAAAAAATGTAAATGGATCTTGCAACGATTTGCTGCGAGACCACAATTCTAGTCACATGACCATTTCTGCACCTTAGTGTTTACAAGCACAGAGAATTGGAAAATTCAACGAATTTCTGGATTTACAACTCTTAACTTGGCTCAAAAAAACAGGGAAAAACGCTTCTTTTCCACCGGAAATTGGAGAGGCTGCCCATAACTCTCCTCTAGATAGTTTCTGTGTTGTTGGTGTGAGCAGCGGTGAGTGGATTTTCAATGACATTCACGTTGCGATTAACTAATTAGTTGGTAAAACTCGCTTGTTTATTGCATTTGCATTGAACGATTACCGGTGCTTGCACGATAGAAGTCACCTTCCCTTACCCAACCCAAAATGCACCTTTTCCCTCTCTTTTTACAACCTGTTCCCTTCCCCCTTCCCCGTCCTTTCCCCCTTTTTTCTCTCCCCCCACTTTTCCCCCGGCCTAACATGGTTTTAGCAAGTTTCCGCTGTTTGGGATCAATTTGTAGTGCCTTTCCTACCAGTTTTAGGTAGGTTTTATTTTTTTCTTTAATTTTAGGCCATATGTGTGAAGTCGACTTGTGCCATTTTATTTATTTCTCGTCAATTTTTTCTAAATTTTTAAATTTTTCACATATTATTTTTCTTTTTCATAACTTTAATAATTTAGGGTGTAATCCATTATTTCCATCCATTTTGTTATTTTTTTTATTTTTTATTCTCTGACTTATTTTTTAGTATATGATTGCTAGCCTATTTGTATATTTATTTTTTCATTCATCAAGTCAACAAACTTTATCTTACCAAGATATCCCCATTTAACATTATTTAATTCATCAACAATCTTTCTGTTGTTATATGTCACGCTTTTAGTCACCTAAGTATTGCTGTATCCAATTTTATTTATTGCTGGATTATTGCTTTACCAATTAAATTATTGTTAAAGCACAACAGCACTTTAACAGATGCAATTTTCTTAATTGTACATTTGATAATTTCAATTAAAAACCATCAGCTTTCATCCACGTACATTTTAACAAGTAAAGTGAATCTTCAATCATATAACCCTTTTTTAAGGCACTCTTGACGTTTAAGTTTGTAATCCGTGACCTCTTTTATAAGAATATTATAGTATAATATTTATTTATATATATTTATTTATATTTTTATCATATTACTATTATAATTATTGTATTAGTAATAATTATAATATTAATTTATTTTGTAATAGTAATAATATACATCACGTGCTTGCATGAAGCCTAACTTGCTTGCTGCGCACTAAATATAAGAAACGTGAATAATATGCTTGATATTTGTTTTTCTAGTTTGTTTATATAAGACATCTGTACTTTATTATTACGACGACATAAGACTTTTAGTTGTATTGTATCTTTTGTGTTCTGTTAATGTAGCCTTCAGTAATAGGTCTGTGGACAATACATCCATATCTTTTTTGCGACATTAACCACATTTCAAATAAACTGTGTTTTGCTTGAGTACATATCTGACCTGGTACATGTCGTTGGTAGAATCGTAATCATTAGATTGTCGATATGAGCATTAAATTTCCTTTTTTCGTCAATCATCATCACAAGATATTTTGCCTTTTTAACTTTTGTCGGAACAAAGGTGTGTCCATTTTCATTAAAGATAGTAATATCGCTCCGTCCTCTTTCATATGTGATGTTGTGATGCCTAAATAACATATTTCTTCAGTGCTGATATGTGCACAAAACATCACAAAATTCACAACAACATGAACACGTTTACTTTAGCAGAAATTACGTTTACGTAATTCATTCGTTGTTCTGGATGCTAATTAAGTAAAAACGCACACATCGCTGTATATTATTGAAAAGAAAGAGTACAAGGAAAACAGCTAAAATCATGCAATAGAAATAACGCAGAACAGTAAGCCACCTTTATGCATTTAAGTTACGTCACGTGGGGTGACCCGAATTCGTACTAGCAACCAAATACATTCCCCAGATCACTGACGTAACGCCTTTATCGATTTGCCACCTACTGTACTGGCACGGAACTTGTGAGTAATGTGACAGCCATGACTAGGGTACAACTCGACAGGGAATGCTTAGACTATAGGTTATGGAGAAGGAATACAAGCAAACAGAAAGGCTCTATGAAGAATTAAATAAGTAAATACTTGCGACCATTGCCTTCGGCCAGAAACATTCTCGATCGAATGGAGTACTAGTCACTGTTGTGACATTAATGACGGATTCAGTGAGTCATATGGGGAATGGACATATTGATAAAGGCGTTATGTCAGTGATATGGGAACGTTATTTCAGTGATCAGCCAATTCGATTCCGAGCCATGCCACTAAAACTAAACGTAAGTGCCTAAAGGTAAGTGTTATATTACGTTATTTGTAGTGTACGATTTTTGCTATTTGGCTTGCTTTCCACCTTCTTTGTGTTTTTTTAGGTTATGTTAGTTTTTTTTAGCTGTTGTATATACACCTAATTATTACAGGCATAAAAAAAAGAAATGTAGGTTAAACAGTAAGTGATGGTAACCTACGAAAAATTGCTACGTTTTAGAAATACAGTACTAATTTCAAACGTATACGAATCCTTCAAAACTGTGGATACATAAAGTTTAGTTTTACCGGCAAGTATTTCCTTTTTCCAGCTTGTGAATTTTGCAGATACGGCTGCATTCGGAGTAGGTCTTTAAATCTGAGCATGGATGTTGGCGTCTATTTAAGTATTTAAACTGAAAAAGGAAAAGTATGACTTTACAGTGAACATTGAATTGTAACCCTGTTTCATGGAATTTACTGCACTAACTACTGCACTAATCTAACGGTTTTTTTGCTCAAATAGACTCACCTACTAGAGTTGAGACATACGGAAACCAAATTACGAGTTCTTGCATTGACCACTGTTTCATAAGAACAAAAGTACTAAACTGCGTTGGTGTTTGTGTAGAAAAAAAGTTAGCTGATCACTATTACATTGCAGTGAAAATCGATTTGCCAAATGATATTAAAGAAGAGAATGAAGTAGGAGAAATTTTTATTTTAAATCATAAAAACATTGTTAAAGAAATGAAAAACATCAATTGGCTTTGTTTAGATAAGTTTTGTAATGATCCAAACGAAATGTACAATGTTATCAAAGGTAAAATAAATAAAATTTACACTGAGAATACTACCGAAGGAAAAAATACCAAAAAGGAGTCCAGAGCAAAAAAACCATGGATAACCGAAGGTCTTGTGGCCCTAATAAATAAAAAAAATTTAATGTGGAAACGTATTAAAAATAACGTCACCATTGATACTGTAAAGTTGAAAGAATACAATAAACTTAAAATAGAAGTAGCCAAAAGAGTAAATGAGTGTAAACAAAAATACTTTACAAAATTGATTGATAATACTAATAATAAAAAAGAAAATATTTGGACACATCTAAACAAATTTATTGACAAAAAACAGAAGACATCTTTAGATCAGGAAATTCTAAAAGCTTTTAAGTATGATAATCCTAAGACATTAAGCGATAGAGTAAATAAACATTTCTCCAACGTTGTTCCCAAATTACGTAATTCTTACCAACAAAGGCTCAACTCCAATAAATACCTTGACAATCAAATGGGGAATATCCAAAACGTGAAAAATTCTATTGTAATTTATGAGTGTGACCCTTTCACGATTACTAACATTATCAAAAGTCTGAAGATTAACAATTCAACTGGAAATGACGGTATACTAATGTCTCATATTACCGACTCAATTGAAAATTCATCAATCTTTATTTCTAAGCTTATAAACTCAATAATCGACACTGAAAAATGGCCTGATGAACTGAAAATTCAAACTCTTAGGCCGATTTACAAAAAAGGTACAAAGATAAATTTAGACAATTACCGACCTATTGCACTTCTTTCTAACATTAATAAAATTATTGAAAAATTTTTCTTAAAAAATATTTTGAACTTTTTGAACAAACACAATATTATTACAAGTAAGCAATATGGTTTTAAACAAAAGCGAAGCACTGAAGATGCATTAAAACACATTAACGAATTAATTTCTTCTTCCCTTAACAACGGCAAGTACATTAAAGCAGTGCTGATTGACTTACAGAAGGCTTTTGATACCATTGATCATCAAAAACTTTTAAATAAATGTCAAAATTATGGGCTTAGGGGTAAATGTTTTAACATCCTCAAGAGTTACCTGAATAACAGAAAGGCATGTACCAAAATTTGTAACAATACCAGTGATCCAAGTGATATTTGCTTCGGAGTACCTCAAGGCTCTGTCCTAGGACCTCTTTTATTCAGCATTTACATAAACGATATCACGAACTGCATAAAAACATGCGAAATAATACTTTTTGCTGATGATATTGTTTTGCTGTCCATCCAGTCCGATAAACTAATTATGGAATCTAACCTAAAAGAAGATTTTGATAATTTAAACTATTGGTTTTTGACTAACGATTTATTCATAAATGAAGACAAAACCTGTTCAATTGATATAAGTTCTACACACCGAAAATATTCAAGTACCGATTTATATATTCATACAGAAAACTGTCTAAATTATTCAAACTGTACTTTAACCTGTACCAAGGTGAAGCAAGTTACTGAAAGTAAGTATCTTGGACTTGGGGTCGACAATTTTTGGAAACATGTTCATCACATTAATCTTCTGATCACTAAACTTAGAAAAATGATTCCTTTCTTCTATAAAATTAAATCGCTATTGAATAATAAGAACAAACGAATCGTCTTTGATGCATTGGTTACCAGTCATCTTAGATATGGTATTGAAGTGTATGGTTTTGCTTCTTCAACCCTTATTGATCGGCTACAAAAGGTACAAAATAAAATTTTAAAGGTTCTTTTCAGAAAACATAACCACTACAAATCTACTAAAGAATTATACAAGGAACACAGAATTTTAAATGTAACTAAATTGAGGAACTATATTATTATACATAAAAATTACTTTTGCAACGATTTAAAAATTAAAGATGAATTTAAAATGGGTTTCCTTCGCGATAAAACATTAAGGTTCCATATTCCACTAATTAAAAATAATTATGGCTCAAAAACTAAAGATCATTATATTCCAACAATTTTCAATTTAATTCCATCAAAATTACTAAATTTAACTCAGTACACTTCAATCAAACACAAAATAAAAGAATGGCTAATTAACAACTAAGGTATAGTTTTATTTTTTAATTATTGTGTTTTTTTTTTCTGTGTCTGTGATTATTATTATTTTTATATTTTTTACCATACTGTGTGATTTAATTTTGTTGTATAGATTTTTCTTTATCTTGATTGCGAAATGGTCTAAATGTGTAGCCAAACAAGGACTTTTATAGACCTTCGGCAACACTCTTTGAATAAAGGTTATTATTATTCTTAAAAAAAAAAAAAAAAAAAAAAACTCTTGTGTGGAAAATTTTAACGATAACACTTACTCTTCATCTAGTATATTACCGCTTAATAGCGAATTTTTATTGCGTCTAAAGCTATTACCTACAAAAGTACTTTAAGTATAAAGAAAAGAGAAATACGACCTTACAAAACAAATTCTACTTTAAAGATTAGTACATCAAATTCCACCATCAATTCGGAAAAAGTTTTTTTTTAATGTTAATCTATTTAGTGAAGAAACGTGCTTTCAACTAAAATTTCATATCAACTAAAAGTAAGGACCAGATTCTGAAAATAAACTTAGCTCTAAGAAGGCATCATAATTATTTAGCAATTAGTTATAATATTAACAGTTGCGAAGTGTGAATGGCCAGAGGGCACTCAGGCAAGTTGGTTGTTCCAAAAACCAGTGGGTACTTTTTCAAACGCTGTTGTTCCTAGGCCAGAGGGCACTCATTGAAGCTGGTTATTCCAGTGGCTAGAGGGTATTCACTCACGGCTGTGTCAAAGGCCAGAGGTCACCCCCCAATTTGAATGTTTAAAATGCCAAAGGGCACTCCCTCTAGTTTGTTGTTCTGAGGCTAAGGGGGAGTTCCCTCTAGCTAGTGTTCCTTAGGCCAGAGGACCCTCTCTCAACCCAGCTGTGTCAAAGCGAGCCAAGAGGTATCCCCAACATGGTTGTTTTAGTTTACAGGACACTGCATCATACTATTTGTTGCAAAGGAAAAGGGCCTTTCTTCAAGCTAGTTGTTCCAAATGCCAGAGTGTACTTTCTCAAAGGTTGCTTTACTTCAGAGGGCATTCCTCAAGCTATCTGTTTCTAATGTCGGAGGGTATTTCTCAAGTTGGTTGTTTCAAAGCAAGATAAACTTTCCTAAAGCTAGTTGTACCCAAATCCAAACGCTGAATGAATATGGCGAAAAGTCTCAGAGTAATTATTAAAATTTAATAAGCTAATAAGGCGCAGATAGAAATACAGTAATTGCAACGTTTCGAGTCGGATACGACTTTTTATCAAGCATTTTTTTTTACTTTATAAGTTTTGAATTTTTGCCTAGTGCTAAAAACGGCTTGATAAAGAGTCGTATCCGACTCGAAACGTTGCAGTTACTGTGTGTGTCCAAGTGCAACGTATTGCCTTGTTACATTTTAACCAAAACCCAGTAGTCATTCCTAAAAGCTAGTAGCTCCAAAGACCAGAGGGGAAATCGCTTGAGCTGGTTGTTCCCTGGGTTGCAAAAATTGAGATGTAAAAAAATGATCGGTCCGTGACGCTTAAATCTCTCTGGTGAGTGAATAGTAAAACAAATGAAATTGTAAACATTGTGAAAACTCAATACTTGTGTTATGTCTAAATAAACAATAAATAACAATGAGATCGCTTAACAGAACAAACAGTACACAATCAAGACTAGCGCTGTGAGAATGTAAAGAACACTTATCTGAGAAACAAAGAAAGAAACAAATGACATGAAGGGGACTTCAGCCCAGAATGCCCACCTGCTGGACCGGGCGCTTTTAAGCACCACCACAGTTGACCCTTGTTACAAGTTACCGGCCGAGCTTATAAGCTGTTTAAACTTTCTCAGTGGTGATATAACATCAACATGGAGGGGAAGCAACTTGTTTCTTAGTTTCCACAATAGAAATAATGGGCGCAACAAATAAACGATAAGTCACAAGGAAAAGGGGTAACGACGCAAACTGGCTGCCCTTGTGAGGTTGACCTTGTGAGGATGAAAGATTTACCAGTCTGTGAAGGAAAATAGACAACTGCTACGATCAGAAGATCAAAACCAAGAAATCCAAATTACTATGTCGAGTGGTATAACTGCTGCACTACCGGGGAGGGGGGGGGGGGGCAACTGCGTTCGAGACTCAGTTGGGGCAATTGTCTTTTCTTGCCTTTTCAGATAAGTGTATCTATCTAGTATTCACATAAGGCCAGTCTTTACTGCAAACTGTAAGATTTCCTGTTTCCACACTGCGTGCAGCAATTTGCTTTCCAAACCCATTTTATTCATGCAGTTCCCTAGCTTATTATATGCTACGAAATAATTTAATGGCCACGTATCCTTTGCTATAATACTTCTGGTTTACTTCTAACATTTGACTTAAAGCAATTTGTAAAAAAAAAAGTTGGTTACAATAGAATATATGTAGAAGTTCCACGCAAGATTTCTTACCTTCTTTGTATAAATTCCAAATGTTTTATTTAGGCCACTTAAAGTTGATATTTTCAATGCTTTGTCGTCTGGGTAGGGATGTTCACTGATTGTTATCTAAAAACATAAATTGTCGTAAAATATTAGAATGTTGCAGAGAAACCTTCTTCAGAAGTTAGTCTTCAATATATTTCTCATGTCAGTTTTAATGAAACACAGAACTTGTCTAACCATGATGTACTCGCAAGTTTAGGACTTTTGAAGCTGTCGTAGTTTGCAACACTTAAAATCATATAAGGAATGCTTTGTAATCAATTTGCCCAAACTAAGAGCTGTCATAAAAAACACTTGGGGTCGCAAGTTGGGTCAGACAGCAGAGGAGGAGGGAAGATTTGCCTGGTCTTCGTGCTCAGGTGACCCTTACTACTGAAGTTTTTTTTTTTCGTTTTTATACACACTTACCTAAACAAAAAACACAAAGGACTACTTTCGGCATTCATTCATAATTTAATTCCATTGTTAACGTTAATGGAGAGGCAAAGTCTGGGAATGTCATTCTTCTCAACGTTTTTCCGTATGCCACCATTCTACAACTCGTTTTA
>JAHWFP010025845.1:0-56878 GCA_023313725.1 Lithobius niger
TACCGCAATTCTTGTGTTTAGTTATTGTTTAAGTGGTCCAAAATTATCACGTGCATGTCAAAATGGATGTAATTGCCCTTTAAGTAATGGTTTCACAACACTTAAATACCTTTTAAAATGTCTTTTGAAATGCGACATGGCAGTATCATACAAAGAGATCTGTGTATACACTCATCATTTGGTGTTTTAAACCTTTATTATTATTATTTGAACAACTTTTGTATTACCAAATGCATTCACCTTTCAACAATTTTTTAAAAGACTCCTTTTCTTGAAATAATATCTCAAGAATAAATGTGTTGGTATATGTAGGATGATCTAAAGGGGGACATCTAGAATTTTGCTGTGCCAAAATTTTCATATGAAGCCGTATTTTGGGTTTTGATGGCAAAACAGACACTCCCCTACTCTTTCCAATATTGAAAACAGTCACACAGTCAGGCCCGTAGCCAGGATTTACGCGTATCCACAGCGCAGCCAGGACCCGTGATCCCAAAAAAGATGGGACTTATTTTGGGGTGGCAGCTATGAGCAGAGTTAATACTAATTCATTTTCTTTTTTGGTTGAAAAGATGGACATTTTAAATGTTGTACGTGGGTAATGGAAGCTGCTAACATCGTAGACACTAATGTAAGATTGGCATTCCACCGTTATAAAGGGATTGCTACTTTAACTTATCCATTTCCCCACACACACACAAGTGTAACGTGCTGCTGCCTAACTTCCCGAATATGCTGCCACCTCTATGTCTATTTAAAAAGGAAAATGCTTTCTCTTGCCTGGGTTGAACCGATTTAACGGCAGGACATGGAACACACAGTCGCGAAATAAATAGATTACTGTCGTCACATAGAAAATATTACTTTCAAAAATAATAAAATTATCTTACTTTTCAACTGCTAAGGTTATCTCAGGATGTTCAGGGACAATCTAGGAAATACCTAGGATCTTTTTTACATGCCAGAATCAACATGAGCACGAGGGGATTTCAAGATTCATTTAGTTGAACAATACAATGCACAAGAAATTCATAAGAAGTTAGCGCATCTCAACAGAAACCGCCAAGATGTAAACGATAAACAACTTTAATGTTACACCAATGACCATCACGCTAAAATTTTTCCCACTGCACATGCTGTGTATGGCGGGGGGGGGGGGAGGCTAGATTTGGGCCTGCACACAATCCACACTGCACCTTTCCTTCTCTTTTCTGAATTAAACTACAGTGGGAATTCAAAACTGACAAAAATGTAAGCAGTAAAGGGGATGTGGCTGCGCCCTTGGCATCATACTGCAAAACTATCTACCTTCTACCATGGCTAGTAAACTAACTGGCCCGATCTACAACGAATTAGAGGGGGTATACAAAATGGTAGCCACGACAGTCCCATTTCTTGAGGTCTGTTTGGGAATTGGTAAATCGTATCGGTGAATTTGTACGGTGAGTCGCGACATCTATTGGCATCTGGTGGCGGTTTTCAAAATATAATTTTAATTTTACGTAGATTTGCGTCACAGATTTTTATTATGTATTGAGGTGTTTTTAAATCGTTTTTAAGCTATCACTCAACCACAGTTAAGCTATTTCTCTGCACTTGGAAAAAAAAGCGACACGTTCGTGTATCCAGAAAGCGTTGTTAGGGAACGAACGTTGGCATTTTTGTACGGATGGTGTCGCCCTCGGTTGACAGAACGAGGCAACATAACGAATCATCGCGTAAGTGCCGTTTTCGGCGGCCATATTGCCAACCCAGTCTCGTAATGCTATTTTTCATACAAGATCCGGCCTGTACTGTAGATAGCCCTTCTTCTAATGCTGTATCGAATTTAGGGTAAGGTCGAATTTTTGTTTGCACTCTACTAGCTGAAAGTTAAAACGAAAAGCGAGTAGATAATTTTATTAAACGCCATTTTACATACGGTCATTCACTTTCATTTTCGTTGGTCTTCGTCTACTTCTGAATATACTTATGACGTACTTCTAAGACATGGAATACTGAAATAAGTAACATGAAATCCAACTTCCTACGTATTACACAATATCGTACCTTGAAGCGTCATGGTGACATTATCAAAATCGTGATTGTCCGGTTCGTTCCAACTTTCCCAATTCCAGGTTTTCACATAGTCCAAACTATACCGCTCTACGAAAAGAAGAAAATAAAATTCTGCAACCAAAGCAGTCCCTTGAAACAAACGTGCGAAACATGGCTGACCTGATTCATTAAGTAGGATATTAATCAAAACTTAAACTAAAACCGCAGAACACTGGCGGTTTCATATTTTGTAGATTTTGGACTACAATGAGAAATCTTTCATTATTCCTAGAGCCATATTTAGAACAAGGCACACCGAGGAATGCCAAGTGATTTTGCGTTCCCCCTGTGTCCAGTCTTTATTTCAAACGCCATTTATTAGGGGGAAAGTATTTGAAATTTATTTTCATTAACGGAAGCTCTTCTGCACGTACCGTCTGCGACACCACACACATATTTGTCACTAGCACTCTTTAATCAACCATTCAAGAATTAAATACTCATGTAAAAAAAAATTTAATGATTTCTGAAGTAAGCGTAGTCTGGAACTAGGAGAGGTAGCAGTAGCAACAGCTACAGAGCTACAACCTCCTTTGCAACATTTTTTATGATTCCTTGGTCGAATACGGCCAGAAGTCCTCGTTACCAAAGCCGGAACTTTATCCAAAACACTAGCTTAGGAAATGCGTGAATGTACAGATGATTGCTATAGTAATACAAAGGGCGAAGCAATGAAATTGCTAAAAACTGAACATCACAGAAGTGTACAAGTAAGGTAAAACCAAGAATTTATAGTAATGGGGAGGAGAATCTGTGACTGAGACCCATACTGAAACGTCTTAGATACGTTCACATTAGTTCAGTCTTAGTTTATAGAGGGCGCCACGTGTTTTATGTGGGAATTTCTACTCAGATTTTAGCCAAAATTAAACTAAACTAAACGAAACTAGCTCATTTAATTATTCATTAGCCTAGCTTAGTCGTAATTTAGTTTACTTTAGATTTGGGCTGAAAAATGAGCAAAAATTACCAGATAGAACACGTGGCGCCCTCTGAAAACTCGGACTGAACTAATGGGGACGAATCAACGTGTTTCAATAGGAACTTTTTAGAGTTACAAATTTTCCTCCCAAACCCTATAAATTCTTGGTAAAACGTGTTAAAATTTTAATTTAATGTTCTATGCTTTCTTGAGTTTCAGTCTTGGAAAACACGACTAACCTGCTTGCAATTCTCCCTCCAACCCCACCCCAAAGGGTGCCCAAAAGTTGAGGGCCTAGGGCCCTACCTTAATCCAACTCTTACATCGTCTCGGAGAAAACCTTAATTTGCTAACGCAATTTGACGCTTTTCAACCTATATTTCTTTCTAATTCCTAGACAGACGTTAGGTTAATAAACGATAAATCAGCACAGCAGAAAGACAGCTTTAATGCTTGGCTTTGTGAAATTCAGACACACTCTACTTAGTCCATCCTATCCAAATAAAATACATACTAGTTGTTCCCCGGCGTAACATAACGCCGGTCTAGCCGATTTCCGCTGATTCAACTCGGCTCTAATAGTCAGCATTATTGAAGCAATAGTGTTTGTTTCTAATTGTTAGAGCGCATATCCGTTTCTTTGTCGGCCACTCGCCCTTTTTCTTTGCTACCGTGGCAAGAATGAGCCTGCTCGCCCTCTTGCTGGTTGTTGAAGCTTCGTTTGTTTATTCGTTTGTTGAAGCTTCGTTTGTTTCCAGCCTTGCAGTGCTGGAAACACCGGTTCTCGTCAGATCCTCGAAGTTAAGCAGCATTGGGCTGGATTGATACTTGGGTGGGTGACCGCCTGGGAATCTGGCTGTTGCAGACATACATAACCTTAGGCCTTCGGGCAGATGACCAGGAGTGGTTAACGCTCGTTAAACCCTTTAAACCCTTTGTGATCGTAAAGCCTCGTTTGCTTTGTTCTTTAGTTTTAGGTGGTTCCAAGTTTAGATTTTTGTATTAGGGTAGGCGCATGACTGCGGGTCACGGCCCCAATAAACACATTCCGTTCCGTTCCTAATAATCCCTAATCATCATCAAGTCTGCTCCCAAGCTAAATATATATACAGAAGATAGACAGATAGATAGATAGATACATAGATATACGGCTGGCGACCATTGCACACTTGTCTTTTTCACAGCTAAGGCAGTTTAGCTGTTTTCAGGCATCTGAGGATAAATACCATGCAACAGAAAAGGCTGAAACTTCGTTTGATCGGTGGACTGTGGTCGCCTGGCAACATAAGTCACTATTAGTGACACGGCCTAACGTTTTCTTGTTGAAAAAAAGGTATGATAATGTTGTAGTGGGGCTGGAAATCAAAAAAAATATTTCAGTTCTGTCAGAGAACAAATACTTTAGGGTGAAAATAGTACATACATTCCTGAATGTAAAACACCCGAGACCCCAAGTTTTAGAGCTCTCATTAGTCAGTAATGATGTCATCAAAATGGTGGTCATGTTGAAAGTTGTATTTCTTGAATTCCGCTACTTTTTCTCAGTTATGTATCTAATATAGCACCAAATTTTCACAAACGTTGGAGTTTAAGACAATATTGTGATATTAAGAAACAAAAATAGCCAATTTGTCTTATATGATTTGCCAAACCTCGAAATATAAGTCTTATGGCCATATGGCCATGTTTGGTGTCAAATTATACGTTTTGGGGGTTGCTGAATTCAGTGGTAAAAAAAAATCTCTGTCTAGCCAGTGGGGGATGTGGCCATAGCGATTAAAGCGCTTTGCAAGTGATCTGGAGGCAAACTGGGTAGCCAGTTCGAATCCGGGTCATGCCACTCGAACGAAACGTAAGTGCATAAAGGTGGCCTACTGAACTACGTTATTTCTAGTGTATGATTGTCGCTGTTGGCTAATTTCCAATTTTCCTTAATAGTATAGAACGAGCTAGAAATTAGAGTACTTGATATTGGGTGTTTCTGACGAGATTACGAATATTTGTCACCAAGGTGTTACTGGCCAATCGTGGTGATTTGCCAGGATTAAAACTATTCAAATAATGTTTAATGAGTATAAGTCAGTTAGTGTTGTGTTACGACTCTGTCTGGTATTACTGAAATGGAGAAGCTAACAACTCTGTCGAGTCTAACTGCAATGGAAAAGCTAACAACTCTGTCTGGTCTTACTGGAATGGAGAAGCTAACAACTCTGTCGGGTCTTACTGGAATGAAGAAGCTAACAACTCTGTCGGGTCTTACTGGAATGGAGAAGCTAACAACTCTGTCGGGGTCTTACTGGAATGAAGAAGTTAACAACTCCGTCTGGTTTTACTGGAATGGAGAAGCTAACAACTCTGTCTTGTCTCACTGGAATGGAGAAGCTAACAACTCTGGTTTTACTGGAATGGAAAAGCTAAAAACTCTGTCTGGTCTCACTGGAATGGAGAAGCTAACAACTCTGGTTTTACTGGAATGGAAAAGCTAACAACTCTGTCTGGTCTCACTGGAATGGAGAAGCTAACAACTCTGGTTTTACTGTAATGGAAAAGCTAACAACTCTGGTCTCACTGGAATGCAGAAGCTAATAACTCTATCGGGTCTTACTGGAATGGAGAAGCTAACAACTCTGTCGGGTATTACTGGTTCAGTGGTAGTACCAAAAATAGTGCCAGGCAATCATTACATTTTTGATATTATTGTATATTTATGTTTTACACACACACAAAACAACGTATTACAGCTAATAAGTCTTGACATTCCTACTCTACTTCTTCGTAGGACGCTTGGGGCCCAAACTGATGGAATTGTTCACTTTGTGTGAAAAGCTGAAATTTGGTAATAGTTGCAGGTGAAGGGTAGCTGAAAAAAATAGCTATGGTAGCAAGTTCAAAACTACATCGGGGGAGGGGGCGATTCTTAACCATCTACAAATCAAGCATAATGTTAAATAAAAATGTTTGGTACACAATTCAGGACAGGAAAGGTGACAACATCTTATACGCAAAAGCAACCGTTAAACCCCAAAATCCTATTTCAAGTATGCGCTAGTGCTCTGTTATAGTGATTTCGGTTTCAAAGTGCTCCTGCAAATTCTCTCGAATAGCTGGAAATGGACATGCTTAGCATATTCTAAAAGGTGGTGATATATTCTTTCCATCAACCCTAACCAAAATTGTTTAGATTAGATAGGGCCCGTCCTATGCCCTTTAAAAGGTGAAGAGGTAGCGGCGAAAGCGTGCGGTGATTTTCAAATTCAAAGTGCTCTTGCCAGCTCTCTAATATCCGGAAATGGGCATGCTTAGGAATTTATGAAAGGTAGGAATCTATTCTTTCTATTAATACCAACCGAAATTGTTTAACTTAGATGATACCATCCTACACCCATTTAAAGGTGAAGAAATTACGGCATAGCGGCAAAAGAGTATGTTGATTTTCGATCTCGAAGTTCTCTTCCGAGCCCTGTAATAGCCCAAAATGGACGTGTTTAAGATATTCTGAAAGGTGGGGATAGATTCTTTCCATCAATCCTAGCCAAAATTGTTTAGCTTAGATAGGGTCCGTCCTACGCCCATTTAAATGTGTAGCTGTAATTGGTGTGTTTGCTAGTTTCAATTTCGAAATGCCATTGCAATGCCAATATTAGTATTTATATCTAAGCTACATAATCCCGGTTAGGATAGATGGCAAGAATACGTTCCCCTCTTCAGAAAATCCTAATCATGTTCATTTCGGGCTAGTAGAGGGTTCGCCAGAACACTTTGCATTCGAAAATCACCAAACGCTTTCGTCGCTACGCCATTACCTCTTCACCTTTCAATGGTCATAGAACGGTCCTTATCTAAAATAACAATTTCGGTTACGATTGATGGAAACAATAGATCTCCACCTTTCAAGAATCCTAAGTATGTCCATTTCTGACTATTAGATGGCTCACAAAAGCACTTTAAATTAAAAAATCAATATGTGCTCTCGTCGCTACACCATTACCTCTTCACCTTTAAATGGGTATAGGATGGTCCCTAGCTATGCTAAATAATTTCCGTTAGGATTGATGGAATTAATAGATTGCAATCTTTCAGAATATTATAAGCATGTCCAGTTCGGGCTATGAAAGAGCTCGCAAGACCATTTTGAATTCCAAAATCACCATAACTTTTTGTCATTACGCCATTACATCTTCACCTTTAAGTGGGTGTAAGACGGTCCCTACCTAAGCTAAACAATTTCGGTTAGGATTGACAGAAATGATGGATCACCATCTTTCAGAATATCCTAAGCATGTCCATTTCGGTCTAGTAAAGAGCTCGCAAGAGCACTTTGAATTAGAAAATCAACATACGCTTTCGCTGCTATATCATTACCTCTTCACCTTTAAATGGGCTTAGGCTGGTCCCTGGCTAAGCTAAGCAATTTTAGTTAGGATTGATAGAAATAATAGATTCTCATCTTTCAGAAAATCCAAACATGTCCATTTCTGACTATTAGAGAGCTCGTAAGAGCACTTTGAATTCTAAAATCACTATAAGCTTTCACCGTTACGCCATTACCTCTTCACCTTTAAATGGGCATAAGAAGGTTCCTAGCGAAGCTAAACAATTTTGGTTAGAGTTGATTGAAACCCCCATTCATAATAGCCTATGCAAGCCTATTTCATTCTATTAGACAACTCGCAAGAGCACTTTGAATTTAAAAGTCATCATTCCCTTTCGCTGCTAAATGCCATTCCCACTTCACCTTCAAATGGGCGTAGGATGGTCCCTATCAATGCTAAACAATTTTGGCTGGGATTGACGGAAAGAATAGATCCCCACCTTTCAGAATATCATAACGATGTCCGTTTCGGGCTTTAGAGGGCTCGCAAGAGTACTTTGAACACGAAAATCACTACAACAACTAATTGATAAAAGGAGCATTTCCGCAAATTAAGGGTGATATACTTAAAATACGATTTTGGGGTTCAATGGTTGATTTTCCATAAACAAATATATATCACCTTTCCTGTACAGAATTGTAATTAAATAATAATAAGCAAATTTTGTCGACTCAGGAAAAAGGCCCCAGGAAGGGAAGACTGCTAAGACCGCTCCAGGAGAATTTAAACCGAACACTGAAACCCAAAAGACGGGGAAAACAGAAGGAGGTTAATATGCACGGTGGAAGTAGCTGGTGAGATCACACCTCGTAATACCCTACAGAATGCCGCAAGTGACGGAGCGGTGACCACCTTCTCCGGCAGCAAATTCTAACAACACGCAGGTCGAAGAAGTGTTTCCGACATTCAAGTCTGGATCCGAGTACACGCAATTTAAGAGAGTGGCCACGCGTCAAGGAAGGGCCAACCAGATCAAAAAGGGTAGGGCCAAAGGAAGAAGGTGGTGAAGTATCTGGTAAGTAAGCCTGACGTCAGCCTGATGACGTAATTCCAGAGGTTCCAAACCGGAAAGTCGCAGCTTCTCGCCGAAAGGTAAGCAACGTAGCTCAGGTATAGTTAGAATAAAATTACGTTGCACAGACTCGATTTGATCCATGTCGTGAAGAAGATAAAGAGACCACACTGGGCTGGCGTGTTCGAGAAGTGGTCTCTGTAAAACAGCAGTTCACAATAAAAAGGCACCGGAAGGCCTGTACAGCAATCCATTTACATTGGGTGGTGGATTTAAGATCGGAGGTGAACTGCACCCCAAAGTCCTTGACAAGCTGTCGACGCGCCAATAAGCCTCATCTCCCCCCCCCCCCCGCCCAAAGTCCTTGACAGCGGCGACAGCTCGCAATGCCAAGCCACCAAGGGTATAGGATGAGAAAGGGGTAGTTTTCCGTATGTGGAGCGAATGGCATTTTATCAAATGAGAGAGGGAGTTGCCAAACGGAAGACCAATGATTTATTTCTCAAGCAGATTAAAGAGCCGCCGATTGTCCTCGCTGTCCATGCACCTCAGTGCTCGCCTTAACGTCATCAGCAAACTTCACTTTTAGGGTATTAGAACAAAGTGGCGCTACAAAGAGATCGCTGATGTAGAACATGAAAAGGAGTGGTCACAAGACAGATCACTGGGGAACACCACCATAGAGAAGTCAGTAGTCCGAAAGGGTGTTTTCAACAATAACATGCTGATGTCGATCAGCAAAAAAAGCTCTAAGCCAATGTAGTAGAACTCCATCAAACCCAAGGTGTTCCACTTTAGCGAAAAGCTTGGGATGGACCACAGATTTGTGTACTGAACGTTTTTGTTTCACTTTATGTTTTTGATTTGTTGACGGTTAAGGAGCTACAGATAAAAAAAAAAGATTTTTTTTGTGGAGGGGGGTGTGAAATCGCTCCTTCCTCCCTCTGGGGTTTTGAACTTGGTATCATAGCTTTTTTCCAGTTATGCCTACATGTATATCCACACTAAATTTCATGCTTTTCACACAAAGTGAACGATTTCATCAATTTTGGGCCCTAAGCCATCCTACCAATAAGTGGGGTAGGAATGTCTATACTTATTAGCAGCAATATCTTGTTTTGTATGTGTGGAAAACAGAAATATAAAACGTAGAAAAAAGGTTATTATTTCTGGGATTGCCAGGCACTATTTTTGGTACTACCACTGAATTCATCAACTCCAAAACATATAATTTGACAACAAACATTACCATATGGCCAAAAGTCCCATTTTTCCAGTTTTGGTGGCCATATTTAATCCTCTAAGACCAATTTTGTTTCTTATCTTGTGTGAAAATAAGATTCTACACAAGATAATTAACTGAAAAAATAGCGGCGTTCAAGACATATCACTTTCAATATGACCGCCATTTTGATGACGTCAGTACTGACTAATGAGAGCTCTAAAACTTAGGGTTTTGGACGTTTTACATTCAGGAATATATGTACTATCTACTTTCCACCATTCATAGAGATAAAAATGCATTAATAAGGTTGTTTTCATGATACTGTCTAGCTAAGTAGCTAGCTAGTGACCAGTTAGTAACGTTTATCCCGTAAATCCCGTGGACTCATTGCTCACGGCTAACAAAATTGGAAAGACCTACAGAGCTTAACGTTTACACACGAATGCATGGTGATCTGAACATTGTCAGTTTGTTGGTTTGGGGCTTGTATGTATCAGGACCAATGCGTGGGAGGGTTTTGAAATTTGCAACCAAGGAATTATATTTCGTTTCTTTTCCATGTTGAAACCAAAGATTTCAAGCAGCAATGGCTAGAACAATCAAACATGGTTCTTGGCTTTATTGTAAAAGACTGGACGTACTAAAAGCTGAACTACAACGAAAGACAAAATAATCAGTCATTTAAGTTGCCGTGCGTACGTTAGATGATGGTTTACGCAACAATACGAACATCCACGAGCAAACGTGGTTTATTTAATAACCCCCCCCCCCCCCAAAAAAAAAAAAATGCCTTCGGTCTGATGTTTTAGTAACAGCGAACTTCAGGGATATCTGCAAGACAAAATATGAACGAAGAAAGCAAACAAAAAAAATCTCCATTTAGCTGATGTAACGACTGGTTGCGTGAGCAATTCCAGCTTCATTGCGTAAATTAATATTAAACTCAGGAGGGGGATGCGTTGGTTGCGTGGGTGAAGCGAACGAAAATCAGCATTTGTTAGCCAGTGCAAAATTGGGATTGAATGAACTTAAGCATGTGAAACATGGGCTTACAATAAACCAAACCGTGTCATTTGGTTGATGTAACCGCTAATTGGGCCATGGCAAATGTGAAAATTATCAGTGAGAAATTTTATAGACATAAAATTCCTCCTGGAAAAAAATGAAAAAAAGATAAGACGGTGTGACTTTTCGTATGCTCACAGTTCTATAAAAGTTGTGATATACCAAAACCGGGATAAGAGAAGTTTCCATAAAGGGTCGGCCTTTGAAGGTAGTGATGTCATTCAACCAGGGAGAGGCCGCCTATGTTAATGCTGTTAGCCAAGATAATCGCGCTGAATAATACTTTGGGCATTAAATGAAAACATGAAGATTGCTACCACGAGTAGCAATGTTCTAGTTTTCATTTAACTTTTGAATTAGTAGGTGGTGCGATTAAACTTGGCGGCTTTTCCCTGGTTGAATGATATCACTACCTTCAAAGGCTGACCTTTTTTTATAACTTGGCGGCTTCTCTTATACTAGTTTTGGTTGGCAAGACACACGTCCTGACGATAATCCGTGTAATGAAATGTAACAAAAATTATTTAAAAACAGGATATTTTTCTCGCTTTAGGCGTGAAAAGCTCAACCCAAACACTACAAATACACTCACACAAAAGGCTGAAGAATTTTTTTTGTGTTAACTCTTCTAAGTGAAGCTTTAATGAGGATCACACATTTTAACACAGTGCCACCTTTCAGAGATAAAGATGTTTTATCTGGTGGAAGGTTGTTAAGGAAGAGACTATTCGTTACAGGCTCAACTAAAAAGAAAACAAGATACCTGTGTAGTGATTTGCGACTTCTCTCACCAGGTCACGCCACATGTAGACTTCTGTTTTGTTTTCAAAATTCCGAAACATGTCACTTGGATTGCCCATGATTTCAAAACCTGGAGTCAGATGGTTGAAAAGAAGCCAATCCAAAAGTGTGTCTAGTTTAGTGAAGTTGTATATAGGGATGCCATTCTGGAAACTGAAACAAACAGCTGTAGTCAGCTTAAATATAAATGGCTGGCCAATAGCGTAACACTTTAGGATAGTTCAAATTAAAAGACAGAATCAGTAAGGAGCAAATAGTCAAACTCAACTCCTTTTTTATTTGTGTTCAACCAGTGGCACCTTCAGGTGTTGTTTGTGAGATCTACCGTATGAGATCACCAGATGTTTATCCTATCACCTGTACTTTTTCTCATAGACATCATACACCGTGTTGATAAATTATGTAACCAAACACTGTGATCAACAGTAATACTTTGAATTACATCGTAATACTCGAATATCGCTTTGACTAACTTTTTTACTTCAAGTTTTATTCGACTATAGCCACAATGCCCTACGCGCTACTTACGAGTAAGCTCATAAAATTCAAGAGGGAAGTACCTATTCAACAAACACCTAGCAAATTCTAGAACGTCATTGAGCATATTCGGTTCTAAATTGTGTATCCCATAAACACTATTGATGAACGTGATGGTTATTGAGTATATAGTTGGAAAAAAACTTATTGAGGAAGACGGTGCACTTAATCTCCCGTCTATTCACCGGTTACACTCCTCTGCTACCTTGTGTTAGGATGATGGGCCAGCAGAGCGGGGCTCGAGCCAGTGACCTTTGAAATCATCGTTCCTAATCTATTGAACACCTAGAGTCATGGATCTGTCGTGTTTGTGCATTGGCCATGCGGGATTAAACCACGTTGAAGGTTAATTATAACCTAATGGGCACAGTTTATTGAAGCACAGAAACATAAACATGGGTTAATAAAAGTACTAGTATTCAAAGGAATGAAATTTATTCAGTTTATTCTATATAAATCACGTCAAGTACAAAGATTGCTGTAAGAATTACTTGTTACATCAGAATAAAGGTAAATTGAAGCTAGCAGTATTTATGACAAGTGGAGTTTATGGTCTGAAAAACGTACCAAGGTAGTTAAGAGGAGCGTTAAAGTAAAAGGGTGATCTTTGCTCTGACATTTTTTTAGCTCAACAACGAAAGTCCAAAAGTCAAAACCTATTGCCCGTCGACAAAGCCACATTCCACGCGTTCACACATAAGTTTGCAAGGAAGCGTTTAGCAAGCATGTACCACAACTGTAGCCAAATTTAAAGTAATTGTTGTACATATGTGTTTTCGCTTCATTTAAAAGAGATTGTTGCAAAATTGCACTACTACTGTCGCTGCTGCGGATCCTTATGGTATTAATACAGTAGATGTAATAATTATACCCACGGTTTGCAACAATGCCAAGGAGGATGTGGGAATTATATTCTGCCATGGATGACAACAACAGACTCAAGGCGAAGCCGAGGAGTTCTATTTCGCCATCTGAGGTGAAGTATAAATATCGTATCCAGGCCATGGCCAGGTAAAAAAATTTTCAGAAACATTGAGTTTTCTGAAATTCAGAATACCACAGACCATAAACATCACAAATTCACTGTAGCACTTAATAGTGTGCAACATCATTGGTCAAACTGTCCTATTTTTATCTCGATATGATAATGCTATTATTTATTTTTTCCCATCCTGCAACTTGTTACCTTCACAGTCGCGTGCGTTTGCAGGTGTTCTACGGGACATTGTTGCAAACTGTGGGTATAACTGACCTGTCCCCATGGCATATATATTATTGCTTTTATTATTAGACTGGAATAAGTCATTGTTTGATAGTGTAGGATATGAAAATCAAATATCCGCTACTGAATACCCGCTTTCCAAGTTATTGACCCGGAAGAAACAATGGTCTAACAATGCTTTTTTGAAAACTGTGGACCAATAACTACGTAAGTCATTGGCCCGAACTTTTTAAATCATTGAAGTATTAACGAAACATTAAGAAATATATAGTGCTACTGCTCTACTTTACCGTGGTTTAAAATAATTTGTATTTGTACTTATACACTACAAAGATATAGGCACATCTTCGTCACTATCGGTATCCAAAAATGAAACTATATTAACAACCATACGATACGCCTACGATTAGTGCAGGCATTTGTGTGCGTAAATTTCATTTTTCCCAGATATTTCTTGTTAGACACTCCCCCCCTCCCCACCACCCACCCAAACTCCCACCTGTTATTTACGCCACTGTCAGTCAATAACATGCACTTTAATAATATCACAGCTAGCCTGCTAGTTAAATTTGCATCACTGTCTCATTAGCAGTGGTGGATTTATATTAATGTTTATATATTTACATTTGTATTTATTTCGCAGAGGCGGTTTCCCTCTTCATGATAGGTCTACCATTAGTGTGGGTTGTGGGCGTATTACAGATAGCCTACTACTTAGCTACCCTTGGTGGTGGCATGTGCGTAACTATTAGCTTTACTTAAGCAACGCATTTAACTTGATTTAGCTTGTTTCCGAAGTACCCCTTCACCGTTCAAGCAGCGAAAACTCAACGACGAACAGCCTATTCAGACAACTTTTATTTACAAAATTTCGTGTCCAGAGCATTGTTGTAGGAAATTAACAATTATCCCAAAGACTACTGTCACATTAGAACTCTTGGGACGTCGTGTAAGCAGACCTTGTTGGTGCATTGTTGCTCGATTCCGAAAGCACCATCACCGTTCATGCAATGAAAGCCCAACGACGAATAACCCCTTCACACAACATCTCTCACAAATTTTTAAGAAAAGTTTTACAATGGACCTTACGGAACAGCACGATAGACATTGTTGCACGGGCAATGACATTGCCAAGGAATATGCTGATCAATTGTTGTCGCGAGCGGGATATTCAGTCGGTTAAATCTCTCAACATTGGGCCATTCGGGAAAAAATCGCCCGGGGGCGCTGCGCGCCCTTCTGCATTGTTTCCGAATGATCCGCGGTTTTCGGGCATTAACCTTTACTTACGAAATTGATTTTCAAAAGTAGAGGATATAAAATCATACATCCTACACTTACAACATTCGAAGTTAATAACAATGAAAGCTCTACCCATAGTTTGTAATGATGAATCATGGATACAAAGAATAACTAACTTTCGTATTGCACAAACTTTTATGTAGCAGTCCTTATGAAGCCTCATACCATTAAATGTCAAATTTTGAAACCGTATCATTTCCCACAGAATTGACATTGACCAACGAAATTCGCCATTTGGGGTCGTGTCATAACTATTTCACGGCATTAAAAATTTTAATGGGAAAAAAAACGAACCGTTTGACCTCCAGCATGATCATTGCTTGTTGTTGTTGGGACTCTTTGCCCTCACCTGGAAATTGAACCAATGTACCGATTTTCACGTTTTATAGCTTAAAACATAGGTATGACAAGGCCTAGGCCTTTTAATTGGACTACAGTGTTCTTGTTGTCCCAACCAGTAATTAATTTTATTGCAACTTGTTTTTTTATTTTTTATTTTATTTATGTTGTGCTTCTTCTTGTTGGAGAAAGTTTGCTCTCTCATGGAGATCGACCCAATGGACCGATTTTCAATTTCTTTATTGCCAAAACATCTTAACCTGGTAATTTTAGTATTACATTCCTCGAATGTGATGTTCCCCTGGAGGTTTCTTCCGGTTTGTAGACGCCTGCTTGCATATCCCACCGCGCATGCGCGGCGCGGTCCTCCCTTATAAAAGCGACAGCGCGCACGCTATCGGCATTCATTTTCCTCCAGAGGTGTCTCCACACCACCTCGCTCCCCGGTTCCCCACTGTCGTTTGGAAAATTGGATTCTTCCCGAAGATGGACAATGCTTCCGCCGCTCATCCTCGTGCTCTTGCTCACTTCGATCTTGGCAGCCGCTGGGCGTCCGCCCTTGACCTCGCCGTGCCTACCCGTACGACACCCGCCGACGCCATTCCTACTGTTGCATCGACTAACTCTCCACTCCTCCCGGGCCAGCGCTCGCCGCTCCCCACCCCACTGGATCTGTCGTCGCTTCGACAAGACCTTCGAGCCGCCAAAGACTCCTACCGGGCTGCCAAGCGCAACCTCCGCCAAGCGTCACTCGCCCACTCTCCGGAACGACACTCTCCGCTCGACCTGTCGTCCAACTCCTCCCGGATAGACCTAAGTGTCAGCCGCAGTGTCGTACGAGAAATCGTACAAGACACTGTCCGCCACCTACAGGTCAACCCGATGCCGCCTCCCCACTGCACATCGTCGGTACGTAAAGCCCGCACCCAGGACTGGGTCGCATCTACTTCTAGCCACGAAGGGCACAGGCGTGACGCTTCCCCTCCGCCGGCCACGGCGTCCAAGCGCAAGCCGGACGACACACTGTCGTCGCATCATCCGCTGTCGCCCGCCCCTACTGCCGAGAAACGCATCAGATTCCCGGACGACACTCGTGACGAAACTACCCTGTCGCTCGCAGCTCTTTTAAAGACTATCGAGCAGACAGTCCAGGACTGCTTCCTATTCAAGCCCTCAAAGGTACCAGACGCCCCCGTCATAAATCGTGGCCTTACAACAGGCCTTGGATTCGCATCAAGGGACAAGGATACCAAGCCCCGCTGCCTCTTGGGTCAATCGACGACACTCCTAACGTGTCTGCTCCGCAACGAAGGCTCCATTCTGGGCAAGGATGAACCCCTCCTTCTCGACACGCCCTGGCCGTGAAAACGGCTTCTTCAGTTCCTTTGGTGACGGCGCCACAAACCCCCCGCAATTTTGAAACTTATCCAGAATGCGAATTCATCTGCAGTGAAATCAAAATGGACTTCGGTACTTCAATGTCCATACCCAGGAAAGCCGAAATTCCTACCTTCGTGCTGTATGAAAACGACAGTTGTCTACGGCTAAGCCTACGGGCGGCCTCCCAAGCAGACGTCCTTCATACCGCCATCAACGCTCTATGCGAGAAGCTGTCATCCGATAATACTTCTGATGAGCTCAAGAACTTACCGTCCCTAATTTCCCAGCTCTACCAAAAGGCCAATTTCGCCACCTACCACGCCATGAACTGGGCGACAAGGGCACTGTTCAATAACACCGTCCTCCTTCGTGACATCGCCCTGTCGTCCGCAAACAACTAAAACGTCTCCACACGTCACCGTCTAAGAAACCAACCGATCCACGAGTCTGAGACTCTTTTTCGGGGACAAATCCGGACACTCGCTCCTCATCTCGATGTATCAAGGAAACCAAGACCACTGAAGCAATTCATGCCCTCAAACCGTCCGTCTACGTGGAACACGCAAGCAAACCCCCGCCCCGCCGACGACTGGCACAAAAACACGGCATCATCCTCTAGCTGCCCGGACGACACTGCCGCTCCCCAACAACGAAACCAGCAGCCCTTTCGTTCCGACGCTCCTCGCTCCCGCCCCGGCCAACGCTCCCAACAGAAGCGCACCGCTACCCCCAATCGAAGGAGCTGTTTCTAGAACAACGAATACAACGACAATAATACAACGAAAAAACCAACAATGACGCCTTGCACCTGGCTGGCCTCCCGGTCGGAGCCAGATTATGCCATTTTCTCCCGGCCTGGGAAAAGTTAACCACCAACCTAGAAATCCTGTTGATAATAAAACACGGCTTTCGTCCGACGTTCCTACTCCAACCGTCACTGTCGCCATCGCCCCCTTGGGACTTCTCGCCCCAAACGACAACTCCCCTGTCGCACGAAGTCTCGGAGCTGCTACGGAAGGATGCGGTGCGACAACTCTCCAACCCAGGCCCGGGCTTCTACAGTTCAATCTTCACCCGGCCGAAGAAATCGGGAGGCCTATGCTTAATTTTCAATATGAAGCCCCTCAACAAGTTCATCCAAACGAACATTTCAAGATGGAAACCCTAGAGTCCATCCATCCGTCAATCGTTCATACAGGGCGACTGGACAGTCACCATCGATCTGGAGGACGCCTACCTTCACATCCCCCTTCATCCAGCGATCACCCACTACTTTCATTTCGTCTACAACCAAAAAATCTACGAATTCCGCTGCCTCTCCTTCGGCCTGAATGCAGCCCCAAGAATTTTTACCCTGGTCCTAAAACCAATCTTGGCAAACCTTCACCAGAATCAAATACAAGCCAATGCCTATCTCGACGACTGGGCCCTCAACAACCCAGACCCGTCGCAATTGGACCGCAACAAGGCCAGGACCATCAACTTGCTGAACAGCCTGGGATTTGGGGTAAACCTAGCGAAATCACGACTCCTCCCAGAACAAGTCTTCACGTTCCTCGGAGCTACATTCGACCTTCGATTGGCATCAATCTCCCCATCCCCCGAACGCATAGAAGACCTCCTAAAACACATCCGGCTCTTCCGCCTCCAACCAAACTTCTCCGCCCGGGAACTGAACTCCCTCATCGGAAAAATGGATGCAATGGCCAACCTGGTCCCGCACGGACGGTGGATGGTAAGACCATTCCACCACTACCGGATAGACAACCACTCAATCAACCAAAGCATTCCGGACAGGCAAATCCCGCTCAACAAGGATTTTCCCCTTCGAATCCCTCCTCTGGTGGTCCGACGTCACAAACCTGTCGAAATCCGTCCCTCTATAAGAACCACCACCCGACCACCGAATCTTCACGGATGCATCAAGCACTGGCTGGGGGGCACACCTAAACAACCAGGAAATCTCCGGCTTGTGGCCTCCCACCCTCAAAGACCACATCAATGGACTGGAGCTACGTGCAATCCTCCTAGCCCTCCAGCACTTCCTGCCACTCATCAAAAACAAGGTCATACAGATCCAGGCCGACAACACAACAGCCCTGGCCTACATCAGGAAAGAAGGCGGAACGAAATCAAGATCACTCCACAACTTAATGACGGAAATCTTCAACCTGTGCATCCCACACAACATCACCCTCCTACCGCTTCACATCCCAGGCAACAGGAATGTGATTGCAGATTCGCTCTCACGCCAGAAGCCACCAGCAGGCGAATGGTGCCTCAAGAAATCCATCTGTGAATCTCTCTTCAACATATGGGACAAACCAATGCTGGATCTATTCGCCACGAGGCACAATGCCAGACTTCCCCACTACATCAGCCCGATCCCGGACGACTCAGCAGTAGCAGTGGACGCTCTCACGTTCCCATGGAACAACCTGTTCGCCTACCTATTTCCACCCTTCAAACTACTCCCACAAGTACTTCGGAAAATCGAAGCATGCCAGGGCCTATTCATCCTAATAGCTCCCCTCTGGCCGTCTGCAGCCTGGTTCCCGCTTCTCCTAAACCTAGCAGTCGACACTCCAAGAAGCCTCCTTCTTCTACCAGATCTTCTGTCACAACAGAAAGGAACAAAACTTCACCCGAACCTCCCACTCCTAAACTTACACGGGTGGCTACTATCATCAAACTCCTCAAAAAGGCTGGCATTCATCAAAAAGAGGCTGAACGCATCGCATCCAAAGCAACCAGAGAATCAACAAATCGCATGTATGACAGCCACTGGTCAAAATGGATTCATTGGTGTATCACAAAACACACAAATCCACTCAACCACTCTCTTCTTAAACTCCTAAGCTTCTTCGGCGACCTATTCGATATCGACAAACTCAAAGGCTCCACCATCCTCGTCTATCGATCTGCATTAAACTCCGTCTTCAAAACTGCCGGTCGCACTGCCCTACTGGAAGACTACCGAATTTCTGCCTTACTACGCTCATACGAAAACGAACGACCTACCACTAGACGTTCCGTCACCGACTGGGACCTCTCCATCGCCTTACAATCACTAATGGAGAATCCCTATGAACCCATGCAAGACAGCTCACTCCACCTCATGACCCGTAAAACTGTCTTCCTCATAACACTGGCAGCAAGTCTAAGATGTTCTGAGATCCAAACCCTCTCAGCAGACCCTGCATACTGCATCTTCGGCCCCAACTTCTCGTCAGTCACACTCTTCCCAAGAGCATCTTTCAGAGCAAAAACTCAAAAACCATCCGAACCCTCGAAACCTATTACATTCCCTGCCCTCTCAAACCTCACGGGGAACGAACCGGAACGCCTCCTCTGCCCAGTCAGAGCTCTCCGCTTCTACCTAGCCCGGACCCAACACGAAGACATTCGGAGAGGCAGAAATCAACTCTTCCTTCCAGTGGATCCCCAAACCGGCGAAACAACAACCGTCATGGTGTCACACTGGATCAAGAAAACAATCGAAGCGGCTTACGACAAGCACGGATTGAGTAAGAGCATGAGGATATCGGCACACGAAGTACGTGCAATCTCCACATCTTGGGCCCACCACAATGCCACACCAATCGAAGAAATCCTGGCAGCAGCATCGTGGCGCCACCAATCCACCTCCCACTATCTAAGGGACATGACGAAAGACGAATCCGGACTACACCGGCTGGGACCAATCGTCGCAGCCAGAACTGTGGTCAAGATACCCTTAAGCACTCAGAACAAACCAGAAGCAAGATCCAGAAGGAAGCAAGATCCATCCAGCTAGAAGCAAGACCTTAAACAAAGGCCTTTTTCAGGGCCACCAGTTCCCACGAAAGAGACCAAATGCCTGTTTAGCCCATCTTGTTCTGAATAAAGTGCGAATTTTTCTCTTGCAGATACAGAATTCATGGGGGAAAGCCTGCTTGCATCCCGGGGCGCTCGATCAGACGGTGCCCGCCACCAACTTTGACGAGGTCAACTGGTAATGCTAAAATTACCAGGTTAAGATGTTTTGGCAATAAAGAAAGAACATTTTGCCGGCCCCCAGCCTGGCCGGCTAAAAATGGTTTCTTTTTGCCTAAAACATACTTAACCTAACTCCCGCCCTGCCTCCCCTCTCGAGTCACCGCCTGACAAATTGAGAGTAAAATGAATGCCGATAGCGTGTGCGCTGTCGCTTTTATAAGGGAGGACCGCGCCGCGCATGCGCGGTGGGATATGCAAGCAGACGTCTACACACCGGAAGAAACCTCCAAGGGAACATCACATTCGTGGAATGTAATGCTAAAATTACCTGGTTAAGTATGTTTTAGGCAAAAAGAAACCATTTTTAGCCGGCCAGGCTGGGGGCCGGCAAAATGTTCTTTTTATAACTTAAAATGTGGGTATTAACAACGGCCAGAGCGTTTTTTAAGCTATTTTAATGTCCTTACAATATTCATTTTGTTGATCATCTTCTTGTTGAGGAAATTTTGCTCTCACATAGAGATCGAACCAGTTTTCCACTTTTATAGCTTAAAACCTAGGTATGAACAAAGTCTAAGGCGTTTGAACGCTGTATTAATGTGACTATACAATTCTTGTTGTTCTTCTTGTTGTGAAAATTTTGCTCTCACCTGGTGATCAAACCAATGAACCAATATTCAACTTTTTAGAGCGAAGCGAGTGGAGCTTCGTGTGTTGAGATTCTAATGCACCAAAGGGATCACATCACACGACAATTACTTGCTCAATAAAAACGAAACTTGACACAGAATTAGAGGACTACCTAAAGGTGGTTCTTAAAAAAACTGATCAGAAACTGTCCTGATGTTGAGGAATATTGACCAAAGAACTGTTCCACGCTGTTATAACCTCAGGAATTCTCGTTACCCCATTGTAAGCTGTGTGAGGATGTACTGATGGAGTGAGCAAAGCGAATAAAAAGCAATATATGTTAGCCTCACTGCGAAGGAAGTGATCAGGGGGAAATGGGGTGGTTGAGTTTTGAGTAATGAGTTGAAATTTGATAGAAGGGTGAGGGAATCTTGAAAATGATGTGAATCCAAGGAGGTGGTGCAGAAACAAGGAGATGCGGAATCAAGTGTGTGGTCCATAGCAGGAGGTTGTCGATGAAGTATGTTCATTGCAGGGTGGGCGGGATGTCTTACGTGTCATCCTGTTGTGAAGGGAAGGGCATGGAAAAAGCGGAATATGGGAGTGGAGACTGAACTGTGGAAAAAGGAGATTTAGTAGGCAGGAAAATGAGTAGATATAAGAAAGAAGTAGGCATTGGATGCGAAAAGTGTCACACCATGTTCGGAAAACTGTTTTATGTTCAGGGCCAGAGCAGGTGTGCTGGAAGTGTATAATCGCTTCGCTCCCATAAGGCAGCAGCCCAGCTGAAGCCGCCCTAGTGTAGCTTAAAATGTTAGGTATGAACAAGGCTTAGGGCCTTTGGAATGCTATTTTAGTGTCACTACAATATTCTTGTGTTGATGTCATCCTTGATGGGGAAATTTAGCTTTCACCTAGATGTCGAACCAGTGAACCGATTTTCAAGTTTTGTAGCTTAAAATGGAGGCAAGGCCTTTTGAATGCCATTTTAATATGACTGACTTATTTCAAAAATCGTTCATCGCAATTATCTCTTATCAAAATTCCAGTTATTTAATTTGCCTAAAATACAGTCAAGGAAAAAATAACAGATATTAGTATTTAAAAAATGCTAACCATGTAATACATGGATGTAAACCTTAAAAAACGTAAAGTTGTAAGAAGAAGATAAACGAAAAAGACAATTAAGCCACCAGTGTTGCACTAACGTGCAAAAAAAGCTCCAGCTTTGTAAGCCTTAAAAAAACTTAGTGCTTCAAAGGAATAGGTACAAGAAAAAAACATGTAAGCCGTCAGCATTACACTGACAAGTGTAAAAGATGCACCACCTTTTTTTGGGACACTGAAGATTATTTTTCACGTATTAGAGCGACACTTATCATTTACATGCCATTTTGTTTTATCCGTTCCTATAGAGCATTAAGTTTTTTAAGGCTTTAAAATGTGGAACTTCTTTTAACGTATTAGTGCGACATTGACGGCTTACATGTTTTTTATAGTATTTGTTTCATTAGAGCATTAGAGTTTTTTTAAGGCTTGGCTCCATCTATTATATGCTTAAGCGTTATTTTAATACTAACTTCTTTCTGAATTCAAACACCACGGTATACGTTCATGTAAAAATAATCAACATACCTTATACTAACTAGCTGTAGCAACCAATGCATGCGGACTTGCTTAATGGCACGGAAGGGCAGGCCTCCAATGAACACTAAATTCCACAACATATCATCACCCAAAAAATACTTTTCCGCTTCATTGTGAGGATCAGATGGGCTGAAAACAAACGAAGTACGTAAATAAGAGGTGCTTATTACGAAATTGGTGGGAAAAAAACAGGGGTTTACTAGCAGAAATGAAGCAGTTGAAGTAAGAAGGTGTTTTATTTAGATGATAACTTTTCAAAAAGCAAAGTATACACTATCACCACAGTACCGCAATAAAAGGAAATGAAAGCAGTTGTTTTTTTGCGGATGGCCAATTAGTTATTTTCGAACCATATATGACCTATGAATATGATTCTTAATGTAATGTGTAATGTAATTAATGTAGTGTAATGTAGTGTAATGTAGTGTAGTTTAATGTAGTGTAGTGTAATGTAGTGTAATTAATGTAATGTGTAATGTAATTCTTAATGTAATGTAATGTAATGTGCAAAATGTATTTCGCCGATAAGTATAGGCTGCAACATAACGTAGGTTGCCGCAATTCATGCTGTTTGACAGGTAAATTCAACCGTTACCAAGGAATTCTGAAACTTTACATATTCCTCGCAAATTAACAGTGTTTACATCTTCCTCCACCATCTAATATCTGTGCTTCCCTTGCTTAGATGTTTATGTGTGATCCCTACACGACCCCACCAATTTCTTTCCCAACTCCTAATCTCCTAACTTTCTTTCCAAACCTCATTTGGAAACCCCAAGAGGTTCTGTACAGATGTATTAAAGAAATTGTTTTGCAAAAGGAAATACTACGTGTACCTAACCCAAAAGGTATAATTATGCAGCAGAAATACTTTGGCCGCTACCAACTAATTTCACCTACTTGCAGATTCCTTTTGTTGTTCCAGTTCGGAAAATCCCAACGAAAACGTGGGTAAATGCTTTTTCTAAGACAAATTCGTCAGTAAACTGCATTACTTTACATACTGCATTACATGCATGCCACCATCTGCCTTTTGATTTTTTTCTCACTCAACGATAGGGTATTCGGGACTGCAAAAAAATTCTCGTTCCTGTGGTCTTGTTGTTAGGTTAGGAAAGTGGTAATTATATAGGAGGAATACTTTGGCCGTGAGCAAAAGGAATCTGCAGGTAGGTGAAATTAGTTGCTAGCGACCAAAGTATTTCTCCTGCATAATAACTACCCTCCAAAACTAAAAAGGGAAATCCACTACAAATGAATTTTTCACAATCTGAAAAAACTAATAGAAATCTGGTCTTTCTTTATCGTTACTATTAGGCACAGGCATCTTTTTTTTTTTTTGTAGTTTTGGACTTTCAGTAGTAGGCAAATGTACATACAGTACCACTATATAATAGCAGAATAGAAACACATACAGTACCACGATTAATGTCGGCCACTCATAGGATTAACATGGTTTACAGTACCACAATGCGACTAGCTGACGTAAAGGTTTTGAACGTCAGTAGTTGAACAATTAATTTTATAATTTCTTCCGTTTGGTTATGAAAAGTTGCAGATTTTATAGTTCTTGTGAATGAAAATTCTTGCCGATTACGTGGCAGATAAAAACAGAAATTGACAGAACCAACATAAGGTCATTGAGTCAAATGATCACGGTACCACGACGTAGTGACTTAATTTCTGGTAATGGCAGGACTTCCACTGTAAAGAGCCAAAACAATTAGTGGTCTTGAACCAGGAACGTTTCGATTTCGTATTCAGCAATGCATTTTACTGCTTCACTGCTTTGCGTGATACTTCGCTTGCACATTTCACCAACATACTTCTGGTCTGTTACAAGAAAAAAGTAACGAAAAGCGTTACAAAAGTACCAAAAAGAATAAAAAAAAGTTTAAAGAATTAGGCACTTGCCTGTGCAATTTGTCCCCTTTTTCTACTTATATCCACTTTACATAAAAGTGTTGCCCCATTTAATTTGTTATTTTATCGCTTAAATGCAAGAACTTTTCTTAACTGCTAATTAAGAACTATCATTTTTTTTAATTAAATCTTTTATTCCAAAAATTGTGTGTAGTTTCATCCTCTAAGGGTTTTTGCCAGAACATTAGGTCAATTTCCCTTAGTATTTCTTAAAAATAACACGTGCTGCAAAACAAAAGAAAACAAAACATGTATCTAGCTTCATTAACGCCATTACGGTTTGACGATTTCAGCTTTAGTTCCTGATTTTCAAGCTGGTGGAGCCACCTTTGGCATTGCTAAGGATGCTGGTGTTGCTAGGGCAAGTCCACTCAACCTCTGGCCCTTGGAGTTGTTGGGAGAACTAAGCATCAACCGGCCGGTTCAATAACATCTCTAAGCCGCACCTTAGTCCTCGCAACAATGATCTCGCCCTCGTGTTCTGAAGCCTTAACTGCTTCAAAGTTTTAATTTTTTTACTTTTTGAAAAATTTAATTTATATGTCATAAGGCTACTAATATAGGGGCCGCCATTAAAGGGTGCGCATGCACACCTTCTATTACCAATATATTGTGCCGATCCAGATTATTACAACTAAACTAACCAGTGATTTCGCCACCTCTAAAAGTCCACTACGAGGCTATCTTTGGATGCTCATATCTAGATTCCTACGTATGGCCTACATTCGAAACATAACACATGTACTACAAACCTCTATATCATCAACACAGGAAATTGAAAACAAATCCTGTTACCCCATTACTTCGTGATGTGGTACATGGTTTCTGTCCGTCATGAAATCGTGGTACGGTACATTTGACTACTACTGTCCTTATTGCCAGCACGCGCATATTTCACCTCATATACAAATAGAGGTTGTGAACATCAATAGTTGAACAATGAATTTTCCAATTTCTTCGGTGTGGTTATGAAAAGTTGCAGATTTTATAGTTCTTGTGAATGAAAATTCTTGCCGATTACGTGGCAGATAAAAACAGAAATTGACAGAACCAAAAAAGGAAGTAATATGGTGATAAGAGATAAAAATGTATGTTTGATCTTGTTGTTTACTACAACTGTGAGGTATTGACATTCAGATGCTTTTAGAAGAAAGCACCTTGATAGAGAGTTAGTAAACTAGCTGTAAAGTTTGGTCCCTTAACACCTACACAAATAAATATACATACCAAAATCCAGTGCTTTCCCAGAAATGTTTAAGCTTGCTACCATATGGTTTGCTTCCATCTATAATGATTCTGTAATGTATTGGTTTCGTAGTACTAGCACCTACTAACGTTGTAATTACAATAGTTGACCATGCAGCAACTAAATATAGTATGACTGAAGTCATCTTTGAAACCTGCAAAGAATGGATAAAATATGTCCAATGAGGGTTCATTCAGATTATTTTAACAGTACCACACACTATTTTCTAATAAGTTATTCAGTTGCTTGTTGTAGCAAGAAATGAATGTTGTACATGCTCTGTGCGTTCATTTATAAAACTAATGTACTAGTATCTTGTTTCCCCTTCCTTTCGTATGTATGCAATTGATGTTGTGTTGACCACTTAGACTTGGACGACTTTCCCTGAAGGACGTCCTTCAATTTCAAGATGTTTATGTAGTTTTGGTCGAGGGATGTCCATTTACCGGAGACTTCCAGGTGATTAGAGTGGGTTTCCTAGCCTTTCAGTGAGGTGTCTGTAAGGAGGTAGAGATCTGGAAAGAGTTTGTGAAGGGGAACCGTTTGTGAAAGTGTCTGAACATCTGACTACCATAGGAGAGTGTCGATCGGGAAGGTTTCGTCCGTTGGGTGTGAGAAGTTGCTAAGATGTTGCTGATTTCCCCAAATGTCGATGCGGTAGCGGTGGAATGGTCTGGTCATCCATCTGCCGAAGGTGACAAAATTTACCATGGAGTCCATTTTCCCTATGGGGGAGTTCAGTTCTGTGAGGGTTTGGGTTTTGATGAAAGGAACATGCTTGAGTTATGACATCTTCTATTCTGTCTGGTGAGGGCATAATGGTTGCAGATGCAAGGTTGAATGACACGCCTAGAAAGATGAATTGTTGAGCTGGGGGCGAGTCTTGCCTTTTTGAGGTTTATGCCGAAACCCACTTGGTTGAGGAGAGTAGTGGTGAACCTTTGGTTGATGACGAGCTTGGTTGGATTCTGGTCGTTTAGGAGCCAATCGTCTAGGTAGACGGTCGCTGAGACCTGGATTTGATGAAGATGAGCCAGGATAGGTATGAGTACAAGCGTGAAAATCCTGGGAGCCGCGTTGAGATCGAATAGAAGGCATTAAAATTCGTAGACTGCTGCCGCACATGAAGCGAAAGTCTTGACAAAAAATAACTTGTGTAGGAATGTCAGCTAAGTGGCTTTCAATATAAAATTTGACCCTCAATAACGTTGCAGATGTGTTAACTAGTTTCTAGTTTCTTCTTCTTATTCTTCAAGTCCGCTCATCCCCATGTTAATCTCCAAAGGGTGATTATTCATCGATACCGAGATAACGGGAAGTCTTCCAGCTATGAAATTGGACAAATAAATGCAGTACAATACGAACTGCGTAACTTTTATGGTTTGGAGTCTAGGGGTGTAACGGAAGTGGGAGGGCGCGGAAGTACGAAAATATTGTTATAACCATTGTTAGTATTGTCGGCATCGTCTCTTATTGGTCGACAAAGTTCGGGCAATGACAACGTGTATACTGACGTGCGTGCATAGACACACATTAGAGTATCACGATAAATCTAAGCAATGTTGCCAAAGAATTTGTATTCACGTCCAATTCAAGAAAAATAAACAAACTGTAAAAACAAAGCAATATAAATAAAGCCAAAAAATGGTAGAGACGTCACCAAGTTAAGAGTGATTCGGTCCTTCAAAGGAGTGATATCAACACACCAAAACTAACTAAATAAAACAAATTACAACAAAATTAAAACCAAACCAAAAACCTATAAAGAAGGGACTAAGTTGAGAATGGTTCGGCCTATAGGCAAAAGGTAGTAGCTAAGTGTTCAAAACCAATTACTTGTTAACGTGGCACTTTATTACACATCTGCATGGTAGTGGACTTGAGTCTAATACATAATTTTAAACAAAGGAGTGATATCATATCAAACACCAAAACTGGTAAAAGAGGCTGCCAAGTTCCGAATGGTTCGGACCTTCAAAGGAGTGATATCAACACATCAAAACGTTCGCCTACTTAATCCCACCGAATATTTAATATTTTGACATTAAAATGAAAACTTGAACATTGCTACCGAAAGTAGCAATGTTCTAGTTTTATTTAACCTTCGAACTATTCAGCGGTGCGATTAACTTGGCGAATGTTTTGGTGTGTTGACATCACTCCTTTAAATTGCCGAACCATTCGGAACCTGGCGGTCCCTTTTACCAGTTTTGGTTTTTGATATGATCACCACATACAAGATTTTACTTCAAAGCTATGGTGGCACAAACGCTAGAACAATTTTGAATTAAACCTGTCTTCACGAATGCACGGACTCCCTTTTAAACTCTTTCCTAAACATGTGTCGCATAATTTTGCAAAAAAAAATTATTCTTTAACAGAGTTATTCCATTATGGAACTCTCTTCCACCGTTTGTAGTACTTGCACCTACTACAAATACTTTTAAAAACGACTAGATGCTTATGTAAGTGAGTCCATTGATCTTATTGCGAGTTACGTTGTCGTTGATTAATCGTTTCACGGAGCTTTCGTTATGTACTATTCTCTTACAAAGGCCTGTTACATTAAATGTCAAAGCTTCACCCTTTGATAACTTGTTAATTTGCCTTTGTGAGCTCTCCTATAATAATAATAATAATAATTAGTTTATTTTCATGAAGCACGCTACATGAAGGAAATCGTCACGAGGAATACAAAATTCCTATTTTATAGTGACGAACCAGGCAGAAAGCACAAAATAACAAAATTATTCACAATAGGAAAACACAACAAAATAACAAAACGAACACTAGAAAAATATATATATACATATATAATTATATATATATAAAACCTAAGATATTACCCATTTGATTTGTAGGAGCTCATAAAATATTTTCTTAAGAGACATAAAAAATTAATACCGTTTAAGTTATCAGAAATTGACTTTGGTAATTCATTCCACACAATCGGAGCAGTGTAAGATAAACTCATTTTCCCGTAGTTGGTTCTACATCTACGAGGAACAAGTTTATCATTGTTTCGGGTGTTGTGTGAGTGAGTGTCACAATGCCTTCTATTGTAACCCACACCGTAGAGGGATGGTTCCCAACATTCATCCTTTAAGGACTTGTACATAAACTTACATATAGCGTACTTAAAAACAAATTCAATCGTCAAAAGATTTAGGAATTCATACAAGGGCAGAGTATGCTCCCTGCAGGGCACTTTAGCAATAAGTCGAACTGACTTTTTTTGTAAAGTTAAAATTCTTTGTAGATTAGTCTTAGTAGTGGCTCCCCAAACTGTAATACCATACAATATGATCGGGTATACAAAAGCATAGTAAAGAGATCGTAAAAGATAGCTTGGCACGCAATGTTTGACTCTTGCTAAAATAGCATTTCCTCTCGCAATTTTTTTACACACAAAATTTATTTGAGGTTTCCAGCATAAGTTATGGTCTATCATTACCCCCAGCATTCGAATTTCATTTACTTTTTCAATTGAAATCCCGTTAATACTTACATCGTTAACATTTAAGGAATTTACATACGCAAGTTTTTGGCGAGGACACATGATCATAAACTTAGTTTTTTTTGCATTCAATGATAATTTGTTCGCCGCAAACCAATTATAAAATAAATTCAAGTCATTATTTACAATATCAATAAGATTATTAAGGTCACTAGATGAGTACTGGGAAGTTGTATCATCAGCAAAGCCAGCAATAACAGCAATTTTACTGCATTCAAAGACATCATTAATGTAAATTAAGAACAACAGAGGACCCAAAATGGAACCCTGCGGTACACCACAAGTGATTTTGAGTAGAGACGAACTTTCACATTCAACATGTGTAAATTGCGTTCTATCAGTAAGGTAGCTTTTAAACCAATCATACGCAATTCCCCTCACTCCATTCAGCGTCAGCTTTCTTAATAGTAATTCGTGGTCCACCGTATCAAATGCTTTAGCTAAATCCATGAAGACTGTAATGGAGAATTTACCAGCTTCGAAGCTATCAATAATGTTTTCAACAATGCAGTGTATAGCTTGAGTAGTTGACCTTCCTCTTCGAAAACCAAACTGATTCTTGCTAAGACGGTTGTGCTTTTCAAGAAAATCATAGAGCCTTTTGTGAACCACTTTTTCCATAATTTTTGAAAACACAGGAAGAACGGAAATTGGTCTATAATTGTTAAAGTCATCTGTGTTACCAGATTTGAACACTGGGATAACCTTAGCTCGTTTAAGTAACTCAGGGACCTTACCAGTGGTTAAAGATTTGTTGATGATTATTGAAAGTGGTTTTGAGACAGAGTCAATGCACTTTTTCACCAAAATACAATTAATTTCATCAAAGCCACATGACGATTTGTTTGGTAAGGCTTTAATTATAGTTATAATTTCAGTTTCGTTAGTTGGCCACAAAAAAAACAGAATTCACACAGTTAGAGAATTCAGAATTCACAGTATAGAGCAGTGACATATTGACACCAGTATGGGTTTTGGCGGGCATAACTACAAGGTGCACTACATAAAAATGTAGGGAAAAACAATGGAAGAGACGATTTCTTAGGCTTAAAATGACGTTGTTTTCTCCAACAACAAAAATCGAGCATTTTAGGTCTAAGAAATCACTCTTAACAGCATCGGCTTCAGTATGACGCCTTTCTGTTTCTCTCTGCAGCTAACCCATTAAGGCTCCAGCATAGAGTTATACACAATAATACTACGTCGTGTCACTGTTTCTCTCTATTGTTTCGGGAGGCAAGGAGGGCGCGCGGATAGCACGACCGCTTTCTGTCTGGGAGGTCCGGGCTCGATCCTGGCCTCGTCCACCCCCTGGCATTTTCGGGAAGAGACGGGCCCTGTGGTGCGATTGTGGCATGTCAAAGATCCTCGGGTTTTCCACTTGGATTTCTCCGGCTGAGATCCGAAATATGCTTCCATGTTAAAAAAAAAAATATTATTTGAATGGCTTGGCTATAGTGGCTGGAGCTTGGCGTACGTCACGCCAGCTTTTATCTCAGCTAGCCTTTACAAACTTAATATCGCCGTAGCTCCTCACATGTGTGGCCATGGCGCTGGTGCTGCCAATTTCACGGCCAATCGCCACTGCCATGCTTTTGCGGCCCAGGTTATATCAGTGGCCGGTGGTGTGCGTGCCGTGGTTATCGTCGTCTCATTGCAGTCAAACAAAATTAACTTCCTTAAGATTGATTTCAGGTTTGGCCATGGATCCAGGAGCTCAAGCCAGGCAAGCCGCGGCACGAAAGGCCATTGACAACCACGTGAAGGTGAGATGCCAAAAGTTATTTTGGTGCACGGTGTAACCAAAGCCATGTTTCTTGTCACAATATACAGTGAAGCAAATAAACTTAAAATTCTGTTATCACTCGGCTGTCCATTCGTGATAACAGCATTATATCGTTAAGTTTTATGGTTTAACAGCACCCTAGTAAGAAAGTTAGTCTAATAAGTTATTCGAAAGTTATTCTTAAGTTTAAATTAACAAGTGGTTCACGTGTGTTTGCATGTAGCTTACCTGATGAACTTGAGTTTTGAGACCGGCTATCGTTTGCTTCAAGGGTCAACTGTCTTTGACATCAAGATTAGACTAGAGTGATAGACCCTACTCGTAGTCACGCATGAACTGCACTGTCAAGATCCTGAAACTGAAATGGTTGATGGATTTGGAACTAAGTACTCTACGAAAACTTTTTTTTTTTTTATATTTTGCGTTGGTTCGGGGTTTTTACATATTTTTTTTTAATCCACGAAAACTTTTGAAGTTTTCAAAGTCCCGAAAAACAATAGGATGGTGTAGACCTGAGAGACAGTAAGGGGACTCATTTGTTAATTTGTCATGTGACCCTACTAGCAAGATAGACCCGCCGAGTTTTATTGGAACATGGGAAGAATAAGTGTCTCTCGTCCGATTTTAATTTTTTTTGTTTAATGAACTAAGAATTAAATGCTGAATAACGTTTTCCTCTTCCATTTTGGGGGCAAAGGCACCGTTTAGGCACGGTGAAGGGTCAAAGTAAGCACTTCGGGTGTTTGGCGTGACGTCATCCATATTGGCGGCACGCTAGCCGACGCCACGCAGGGAAGCATGAATTAACGGCCCCACTAGTGAAACAACACACCCCAACCAGTTCCTTACAAGTGAAACGCCAAACAGAAGCCGGTACCTATAACCTAACCTAACCGACAATAACAACAAAACCACATGCAACTGACAACAACCCGCCTATCCGAACTGTTTACGAAAAAATAATATATAACTATAAGCTATCCGAGACACAAACGAACGCGGTGAGGCTAGAACGCAAAGAGTCCGCTTTTGATTAATTTCTGTAGTCCAAACTAAGCCTTTGCCCCAAAAATGGTATGGGAAAATGTTGTTCAGCTGATCATTTTACGTAATTCTAGCGCAACATGAAATTGCTCGGTGAGGAGACACCTATTCTTCCCATAAGCCGTTTTATTTATGGATTTATTTATTGCTATATTAACTTTTTGGTGTTTTTCGTATGTAGGAGATTCGCTTTGATATTGGAGCCAGTTCCACACAAGGGCCCCTGTCCCAACAGGGGCTAACTAGAAAGCTGCCCCTAGCAGCAATAAATGTTTGTACCTTTGGGGGTGGGGAGGCTCTAGCTCCCCCGGTAGGTTCATAGGCAATCCTCGCGAATGTCCATCCAGCACGAATCCCCATTTGGCCGGTAGCCTTGCAAAGTATTCACCATTGCTTTGTTCTTGCTCTCCGCATAGATGTTAGCCTGCATATGACACTGCATGAACGTTTTTTTTATACATACATTGCATTGCGTAATTTTCTACAGCCTCCGCCAATGTAATTGCTGATATAATTACAGTTGTGTAGCCCTTTTAAATCTTAAAACTACAATCTTCCTCCATCATGGCACAATTTCGTATAGAAGACAGTCTTGCTAATTTTCGACAGGATCCTCAGGCACTTCAAATGTAAAGTTAGATCATTCACATTCTTGCTTTTTGCCAGAATTTGAATTTGGCAGAACACTGTGTTTACAAGGTAGTGGACAACCAGTTTATGCTAAGAGGCGCGGTTAATAAGTTGCTGCGAGAGAAAAGGTGTACAGGCCTGCAAGTTACAGAGGCTATGGCCCCGCGTCACATTCAAATAGCAGACAAACGATAACGACAAAGTGAGCGGTGATGTGGTAGCCTGATGAAGACCGTCATTCTGAGTCCCTCCAACTCCAGTAAAACCAGACTCTCGAAAATTTGCAAGGATATTGTCATGGTGAATATCCTTTCCTTTGAAATCTTAAGCGTACAAAACTTGTACATGATTCAAATTTTCAAAGTAAGGAGGGGTGACATTTTTAAATAACGGTGTTCATGTAAATTTTCAGTAAAGCTTAACTACTGTCAGTTCACCTTCTTCAGAATTCGCACAACACTCACAAAAATTACACGCCAGTAGTTGTACTATTCAAATGTACGCACCTGCTCTGTTGGCTCACTAATCTTTCTTTGCTCATGTGGATATTCTACTTGTCAAGCTTGGTTGCTAGTGTGAGTGATACTAATATATCAATCTTGTCATCCACCGGTTCTGTGATGTTCATTAAAGGAAAGCTAAACCATTCCATCTTAAATTTCACTATCGTTAGTTAAGTACGAAAAAAACAAGATGCAAGTTGCGCGAAGTTTCCAACATTCGTATTAATTACTCAATAGTTAATTTAGAATCTAAGTTTTGATGTTTTCACGGCGCGAGACAGCGGATGCGTTTTCCTCGCATGGTACTGACGTCACACATCACCTTGGACCTTGGAGGAATGACGTCATCACAGCACACTAGCGAGTGCGCGCCGGCTTGTGCTTCTAACATGGCGGCTGCGAGACCGAACCGCTCTGACCATAGCAGCACGAACCAAAACTCAATCTCTGCGTGATTTATTAAATTAAAGTATTCAAGAAAGTAGCTACCGTGAATATTACCGCTACAAAGACTCATGAAAGTTCGTTCAGCTACTCGGTAATCCACTCAAAACGAAATGCTGGGCAGATAAGCGATTGGACAGTGTCCACTTGTTGCTCGTGGGGAGGGAGAACTAGTTTAGGGGGCGTGCGCTTCACTTGAAAAGAATCTGTGCTGCCGTTCTTCACTATAGCTGCAGTGAGGAATGTGAGAGCCGAGCGCGATCGTGCCGGAGCTTGTCGGGCGCATGCACCAATGGGTGATGGAAGTGTGTCGTCACACAAACGAGACTTGGCTGTGTTGACTGCACGAACGAAGAATTCGTCTGCTAGAATGAAGATTTAGACTCGTTACTACGTAATAACTATAAAGCCTGAGTGGTTTTCGTACTTCTCACATGTTTTTTAAGTCTTAATTCACGATACTGAAATTTAAGTTGGGAGGGTTTAGCTTTACTTAATGGGTGTTTTAGAGCAGTGTACCGTCTCATTGCCCGACATTCGTCAGCACTCATAAGTGCATCATTACGGGTGTTGGACTTCATCAAGATGGAAATTTTATCCGGTGCAATGGGGTGGTGAATTTTCAGGTGATGCTGAGCGATTCCATTCGGACAAGTCTTCTTTAAGGGTTGCTCTCGTGCTCCGTGATGCGTGTAAGTAACTTTCTCCTGGTCTCTCCGATATTGATGGAATCGCATCTCTGGCAAGGAACCCGTAAGTTTGGATGTTTTGTGAGTGTTGTGGAACTTGAGAAGGAAAAGGTGTAACGATGCACTACTCTTGCTACTGTTGGTCATCGTACATGAACACCACTCACTGGTAAATGGGTTAGAATATCCTTTTTACTCTCTCTGAAGGCACTTACAAACACTTGAATACACTCTCTCAGACTAACTGCTTGTCTACTCGATCTCCCGCTTTCTCTCACTCTCTGATATATGCAGGGTGCACCCGGCGTGGCATGAGCCAGGCAAATGTGATCCATCTTCACAAAGGGAGAGTAGTTAAACTTCACTGAATAATGTAAGTGAACATTGGGAGGAAGTGTTCATTGTGGTGGTTTTTGTGTTTTTTCGTCAACCACTGTAAAGTCCCGTTGCCGGTATTTCATGATTTAGTTTGTTAAAAATGTTGACCACTTTTTCCAAGAACACAGTAGACCAGCAGGAACTTTCTGCTATTGGTATCACCAGTAGATTTTTAGGGAAAATAAAACATGCTATGGTTACTCACTACCTAGGCATTGTTCTAGGCTTGCCTATTGGTTATGCTTTCGCATTACCGTATAGTAGTACTTGTGAACCTCTGACATAAAAAATTGTGGCACTCTTAAGACTGAAAAGTAGCCTAACGAAAGTTTAAACAAAAATTTTAAAACGTTGTCTCACTTTTCCACCTCATCAAATATAGGACTCCTAATAAAACAAATTGATTTTATTCACATTTCTGCTGAGAATAAAGATTCCTTACGTCAGAACATATTTTAAAATCTAATACAATTTCGCAGAAGCTGCACTTAACAATATTACGACACATACTGTATTAGGAAAGTGGAAAGCTGAACACCAATATGACCAGAAACTAATATTGTACGCTAATGAAATATCATACAAAATGCCCACCCTCTTTTCTTAATAAATTGTTTGACTTCTAGAAATATCGTTGATACACTGACACATGCCTAACTTGTCGAATAATATTTTTTTTTTTACAGAACGGCTTTGCAGTCGGCATAGGAAGTGGTTCCACAATTGTATTTGCTGTGGAACACCTTGGTACGTTAACGAAATGTGTTCTAAGTTTATTTTTACTGAATTTTTTTTTATCGCAAGATCCATGCAATGTTATACCACGCACCATGGCTGTTTGCTGTGATGTGCATATCGCGTGACTGGGCTAGTCCAATCAGACGGCCAAACAGCCGTTCTTCTCGTTCGTCATTGGCTAACTCATGGTGACGTCACGGCAAACAGCCATTGCGCATGGTTTAGTTTTGCTGGTTACCGCTAGATAGATGAGCCAAGAATTTTAATATTTGATGAGATGTGTAAATCGCCCTTTTATTCCACACCTTGTTACACGGTCACTTGTATGTACAAGTGGTACACGCTGTTGGTCCTGCGCATAGTCCCTAGCGGGTTTGTTGAATAGGAGAAGGAAGCATGCCATAATCGTGTTACAAAAATGCAACTCCACGTCGTCCCACGTGAGCACTGACTAGAGCCAGGGTGCATAAGAAGCAATTTCTTTCAAAAGCTTCCTTCCTGTGCCTGTTCGCAGCACATGTAATAGCCGATTCACACATATTTTCTAAAGTAAATAATGTACCAGTAATTTTTCACTTGCGTGAATCACTGCCGCTCGTTCGACAGTTGACGACATGGTTCCCACTCGAAATAAGTTGTGGAATACAGCATAGAATTATCGTGGACATGTAAGTTGCAAACGTCTACTTCAGCTTTTAAGGCCGGTTGCCACCAAATTAGCATTACAGCATCTAGGCCTATCTCTCGCAGGAAGCAAAGGCAGGCAGAAAGCAATACTTTAACGCAACCCAACAAACAAGCCACGCGACTCCTTAATTATTGAGTAAAAATTTGGTACGCCCTCGTGCATCTGAAAAGCTGTAAAGATTAACGATATTAGTGTCACTAGATGGTGCCAGGAGATTTTCTTTATATTTTTCCTTGGTGCCATCTAGTGGCATTCGTAATTGATGAATATTGGCCGTTAAGTTTTACAATGAGAACATAACTTAATAATTTTCTGACGGCATTGACTAATCAGGAGCCACTGACCGCATAGTCAGTCAATCAGGTCTATTTACGCTTTTGCAATGTTCTTACAACATGCTTAACTGGTTTGTGAGTCATCAACTTCTGACTGAGGGAATCGTTAGCACCCCCTCAGAACCAGGAGAGGACAGAAATCAAATCTAATGAAACGGGAGATTTATGTCCTCTCCTGGTTCTGACGGGTGCTAACTAGAAAAGTTGGACTTAGAAAATGTTGGGTTGTCAGTTTTTTGTGGACCACCCTGTGCGCATTGGTCACACTCGACTTACTCACTGTTTCCTTTTGCGGGGGGTTGACCCTCCTGAATGTTATTGGTGTCGGCGGCCACTTACGGTCCGGCACTTCCTTGTTGATTGTTGCCATCTTGATGGTTTTCGTCGTCGTTTCCATCTTCCGCATGACATTGTGCGTCAATTGGGCGATAAGTCTGTCCTCCTGTCCGGTGTTTTTCAATTTTTGCAGGAGGTACAGATGTATGACAAGATTTAGATTAGGGGTTTGAATAATATCTCTGTAATGTGTGGTGCAGTGGCAACCCGGACCACTGCACTGTGACTGAGGTTGGCGCTAATGACCAAGCTGTCGACGCGCCATTAAGCCTCAACCCCCCCCCCTGTGTAGCCTTCTATTCACGTGCACCCCCATATGGGTGTGCATAAAACCAACCTAGTTGCATTGGCCATAGTGGCAAGCGGGAAGTATAACGAGTGCTAAGGTGTGCAACCATAGAGGTGAGAACACTAAAAACACTCCGTCTTCATAAGCTTCTCAGCATTTTCCTCACTTTACCTCTTTTCCACGATGGATACTTGGAACGACATTGACTTGGCATGACTTTCCTTCAAAGTTTCTTCGTCTCTGATACGATGATTTGCTTCCAACATACCTACTCTTACACGTCCTTGCAAAGTGTTCCTGTTTTTGGCATGCAAAACACTTAACCTTGTGCCTTGACCTGTTGTGTCTTTTGCTCTTCTGTTTTACTGTGCTTGCATCTGACTGGCTATTGACAATGTTGACCGTACGTCATGTTTATCCTCTTTCCATGATTTTCACCTCCGATTACTTTTCAAGATTTGGCATGTAATCTTCGTCTTTGAATAAGTTCATTTGGAGAAGTAAACTAATCATGTGATCTAGGTAGAATATAGTGTGATCATCGTCACAAGTTCTTGCGTTAATCCAGTGCAACCATTTAAAGTCCTTGTTTTTATTCATCTTGCAGTGAATCAGCTTTCAGAAAGCAAACAATTTCCAGTTTATTCCCTTCGACATATTTCCCTTCTAAAATTCCCACAGTTCCTTCTGGCCTACTGAAAATTTCTTGTAAATGCTGTGACGACATTATAACTTCGATGTCTGTGTACGTTTCACAATATCTTCATATTTGAGAAGACATAAATCGGTGGGTGCTGGTTTTACCAACAATCTATCAGCAAACTTCCATAAGTTTTTTAATTGTAAGACCGGTTTGTGCCCAGGTATGGTAATTCCAATCATGAGCCTGATGCCAAAAACATTGCTTATTTCTTCCATTAACATCGCCGTCTTTCAATTCCACCAGCTTTTGGGGCAACCGGTTCAACTAATTTTTTTTCGTTGGGCACAATATCCTGGCAAAAATTTGTGAGCACTCTTGGTTTCTGCATCAAAACTCCCTTGAAAAACATCTAGGTCCTGTCCACTATCTTCATTTGGTTAAGACACCACTTTGTTTTGGTCCAAAACCGAAACGTAAAATTTTATCAAAACAAAATTGCGGCTCCTGCTAGGCGCAGGCGAGTGTCCATAACACTTTCCTTCACCGCCGTTCTTGCTACAAGGCTGTACGTGCCATAATCTTTGAGGGAGGTAATTTGTGCGTTATCTTACTAGGGTGGAAGTCATTAAAGTATGGCCGTAGCCATTGAAGATAATTACACTGCAGAGTTGTTTACCTCGTCCTACAGTGGAATGGCCATGTCCAAAACCTAAGACAATCTTGAATACTTGGTCAGTGCTGCAGTTACTGAGCCATGTACACTGGCAGTAACTGCCCGGCCAGTATTCTTGTTAATGGATGTTACAAAATGTTGTCCATTGAAGTCACTAATGAATCCCCAGCTAGCTAACCTGTTTAGGTGTAGCACAATTTGCACACTTCCGGCTTCAACATCACTGCCAAAGAGAGTGAGAGCATGTGGCTATACATTGTCACTTGCTTGCTAGCACCAGTTTGTTCAAGCCAGTTTCGTGCCCTTTCACAACAAGTCAATCACATCTTTGTTTTTTTACGCTTAGATTTCAAAGTAAAGGATATTTACCGATCCAATATCCTTGCAAATTTTCGACAGTCAGTTTTTCTGGAGTTGGAGGGGCTCAGAATGACTGTCTTCATCAAGCTACCACATCACCGCTTACTTCGTGATCGTTCGTCTGCCTGTTCGAAAGCAGACGAATGATTATGACGAAATAAGCGGTGATGTGGTAGCCTGATGAAGACAGTCGTTCTGAGCCCCTCCAACTCCAGAAAAACTGACTGTCGAAAATTTGCAAGGATATTGGAACGGTAAATATCCTTTACTTTGAAATCTAAGTATAAAAAAACGTAAACATGGACTCGAATTTTCAAAGTAGGCGATGTGACATTTTTAAATCAATCACGTCTATTTAATACTGATAAAAGAGCATGTGGTATTTTATGTTACCTTCGGCACTTCAGGTTGTTTTTTCATTCGTATTGACCGTCTTCCTGGTCTTCGTAACGAAAGCGCAATAGAACTCCGTTTAGTAGGTAGGGTGTCTAACACTGTATCAAACATTTTAACTCGATACCACTACCGATACTTTCTAGAGAAGATCGTTAATGCCGAAGGAGTTTATAGGGTGCCGTTCACACTAGCGCGACGAGGAAGGGAGTAAGAAACCGGGTGAAAGAACACGCAGCAACATGTGTCTGCCATGTGTTGCTTTGCTTGCTTCACCCGATTTCTTACTCCCTTTCTCGTCTTGCCTCTGTAAACGGTGCTGTATTGCAGAATTGCGGACCTCCACATGAGCACTCAACTAAGATGGCACCACATGGCACCGTACGAAGTCCTTCCTCGGTGTTAACGAGATCATCCAAATCCTCGACGAAGTTAATGAATCTACAAGGCCCCTCAAATTCAAGGATTAATGTCAACCTAATTAGTAAAGATTTTGGAAAACAGCTTTCACATTTGTGGCACAGAGAGACAAACGAGAGCAGTGTTTGAAAGTGCCTCCTTTTAGGACTGACGCCTTCAGTGTTATGTGACGACCTTTAAGAAACTCTATTTACCCTTCAGAAACAAAGATTACCTCCGATTTTTTGCATTCCTTTCCTGAGGATGCTTCTCTTGGAGGTTTCTTGTTGCTTTACATCACTCAGCTTTGCAACCCAGTGCGCACGTGCAACGCACTCCTCGTATAAAATGGGAAGCTGCCGTCTTTTTTTTCCTCCAAGAGCGACCGACTTCGCTTCTCCTTCGCCTACTTCGCTTCGCTGATCGTGAACTGCTTCGCCATCCGTCCCAAGCCACCTCCATGCGGCTAGCTCCTGGATGCCGTCTCCTCACGACAGCTCTCCCACGCACCTGCTTCCCTTCGGTGACATTCTTAAACCTGCGGAGCTCGCCTGCATCGGTTACCGCATGACTCTCGAACCGCGGAACCAACTGCCGCTTCGCCCTCTCCAACCACCGCCAGGCCACCGTCGTACTTCACCGATGCGCCATTCAACTATCACACGACCGGTCATCACGTTCATGTTCTCCGCCTCTACCGGCAAACAATCCCCGACTCGCTCGGCCGCCGTCCGCTTCGCCCGTCGCCACCACCGACGCCACTTAGCCTCCGACTCCTGCTTGACTGCATTGTTAGTCCATTGAATAATTTTCATCTGACCCAACCGGCCGATCCTCGACCGATTCGCCACCATGCCCAAGCTGTAACCTACAGCAAAAGCCATCCGACGGAACCACAAAAATCCCATTAGTTGGCTGCTTCGCTTCTGCCGACTACCGCCCGATGGGACCGTCAATCCACCCATGCCTCCTCACCTCCATCAACCACCAGCTCCATCCTAAGAACAGCAAACACCGTCTCCGATTGCCTCCACAATCCGCCGCCTGACACCCATCGTTGAACCATTAAAGACTGTTTAACCACAGCTCAACCGACCATCAACACCGCCCGCCGATGAACACACCGATCTTTTCTGTCACTCAAACATCTCGGACGCTACTGCAAATCGCCACCCACCAGCCGCTTCATCCCATCCGCTGCCGCCCGAACAACCCCCCCCCTCCCACGGCGGACCATTTCACACCGCTCGTCTGCCTCACTACCAACCACCAACATTCAACAAGCTGCCTGCCACAGCATGCGTGCCTTCACCGCCACCACCAGCAATCACGTCTGACGTCGCCGCAATTCACCGTCCGTCTCGCCTCCTCCTGCTGCCGCCCATTCCCTGTCAATGGATGATCAAACGCCGCCCGTCGGATTCGTCACCGACCGACCAACCAACGAGCAGCCAACCCAACATACCCTCGCCGCCGCTGCAGGCAACCACCCCGGATGTCAACGCTACTCACCGCCCGTCTGCAACCTCGCCACCACTGCCAACGGCACCTACGCCGACAAGATGCCAGCACATCAAACAAGTGTCATCCGATTTGGCCTATAACCGGGTCCACTTCAATCGATCTTCACCAAAAGTCATCCCCCTTCACCACCACCTGGCTCCGGCTGACACCGATCTCACGACCAACCAAACTATCTATGGCGCACAGCTGCATTCAAGCCTTCCCCTCCACATCCTCTTCAACGCAAGTTTCGGATTAGGCCTAACGAACTGCAGAGACACACCCTTCGGCCAGCTTCGCTTCACCTCGGGCCACAACCAATCCCATGTGTATCAAACCAAGACAAATGAAAACTGCAAAGTTCTTTACTGCAAAGTCAAGACCTCACCGAACCGGTTTCCAGCTTGCTTTTCTCGTTCTAACGTCTCCAAGTCCAAGGAGGTTAACCCCTCAACGTCACCTCGAATTCTCTCAAAAAAAAAACACGGCTACTCCACAAGACTTATTTCGGACTATAAGAAAGCTCCATCACCAACATTAAACTGTCAACACAGCCAAGAAACCTATGTTGACACCGATCATCAAAAAAAAAAAAAAAAATGGAAATCACCTGCAGCCCAGTCTCAGAAACCCTCACAAAACAAACTGAGAAGGAATAAAAATTGACCAAAACAAAAATAAAATCAGTGAAGAAAGAAGGAAAACAAAAAACCAGTCACTAACATCTTCAATGATCTGCCGCATGACCACCACGCCTCAACACAACCCAAAACCACCAACGTTCAAGATCACAATCATTAACAACCTTCCCAGCAGGCCCCACGGGACCAAAGGCGGGAAAAAAGTTGCAAATAGCGCTTTGATCTTCCGACAATTAACATCTCGCAACAGTGTACAATGGCAGAAACAAGGGAGGCAAATCAGTCACCAGGAACCGAACATATTCAGCAACCCTGTCGGGAAGTTTAACCCAAAAAAATTTAGAAGAATTAGAGAAGTGCAAATGCGCAGGCATTATCTCAAAAAAGAAAAGAACTGACCCTCATCCAGCTTGTGCAAAACATCGTTCTTGTGATTACTACCGACGCCCATGTTCGATTTGCAACATCATTTCACCAAAACTTTGGGCCGACATTCTGAAAATGCGCTGTAAAAGCATTCCAGAAAAGTGCAACTACATGAGAAGATGATTCGAGAAGGCTCTTCAACCCTACCACCTACACCAGGTAACACCAAAACACCTTCAGATATTTTATCCTCAGTAAGCTCATCAGCACCTTTTGGGTGTTCCTTGAATTCACTTGCCTCACGTAAAAACTTCACCCTCAAAATCGTCACCAAACCAAACTCCCATCGTTGGACTGACAAGACTTCAACTCCCTGCAATAATTGAAGCGCCCGAAATCACCAACAACTCCCCAAACAATGGTGAATAGGAACCATCTCCACTCAAGAAACATGGAAGATTTTCTGAACATTTCATCATCCACTAATCGTGGGTAAGTGGAAAACCTGATGTCACCCGAAACCCAGCCTCCCTGGATGCCTCCAGAACTACTGTAATGTCTCTGGAAAGCCTTAAGGAAGATCTCAACCTAACTAAAAGCCAGAAGAAAAAATTAAGGAATTACTTAGGGGATTTACATTCCACCCTGTGCACCTTTTAGTCACACCTCTACGATCTGCACTGCTATCGATGAACTATCAACCAAAGTGCTTGAACAAGACAAGCTTATTGTAGACCTAAAATTGAAAACAAACCCGTCAAACATCAACCTGACAAAAATTTCTCTAATTCCAATCCCTTCACCAAACGAATGGCGTGTCCATCACCTAACTCTTTCAGCATCACGAAAACCGCCCTACAAACAGTCACCAAAATGGCCACGAAACAAACGACTGACCACATCAAAACTGACTGACTCCGGTTATTTTTCACCGGCCACTCGGACACCACCAACACCCAACATACTGCTGGATCCAGCATCGGACTCATCCACCTCTGTAACCATGAATCCAATACCAACCGATGATTCCCAATTAAAAGACTGGGTTGCTGCCACATCAAACCTCCCAAAAGAGAAATTTTCAATTCAATCCTTATGGCAGTTGACGATAACAAACTTTTCATCCCTGCCACTCCACCATGAAACAGTGCTCATGCTTTGTCACCAGAGTGCTTCCCAGCACATCATGCAGAGCAAAGGCCAAAGCTACGCTTTCAATTTTTCAACTAAACCTTAACTTCCACGCCATCTCAAATTTTCATGAAATAACAACGATGGAACAAGAATTTTTATATTAAAAAAAAAGAGGGAAAACAATGCTAATAATCAACAACACCCCACTCAACCTCGATTGTCAATCATCCGAATCCACTAAGAAAGATCTCAAGATGTTCCATCATCATCACCAAATCAAGAAAACAATAACAAGGATCTGAACCTCACTGCAATCTCAGCCGATCTTCAATCATCATCACATCAACATATCAAAGTTCAACAACAAAGTACTCCATTTCAACCAACCAACCAACTTTAGTGAAGACAACTGCCCACTCTTCATCTCCAATAAACACAACACGACCCCACCAAGACCTCACAACCAATTCAGGGGCTCTCCTCACCCAGAAAACCCTAATTCCATTCCACTAGACCACCATTCCACTAGACCCACCTACAAACTCGCCCGCATCCTTCACCCCAAAAAATTTTTTCGGTGCTACCTAATGTACAATATCCCTCTAAGCAGCCTGGCGGAACCTCATTACCACAATATGTCCAAGTCTCCGCAACACGCTAGGCCTTAATTACCAACTTTACCTACACCCTGACGGCCAAAACTTCTCATGCGCTCCATCATCACCACCCTCCCAACTTAAAATGACAATGATGGAAAACATCTCTAATCAACTTCCACACTCCAATCAAAAAAATAATAATAACCCAGGCAGGGGACATTGTAGATCTCACTCAAGACACAAAAGAAACGAATAGAAGATAAGGAAAAAAAGGGAAAAGAAGAACATTAAAGCAAATTCCTCGAACGCTCAACCTCAAGCCTCAAAAGGACATCAAACTCTAAAAAAAAAAAAAACCTTAAATTTTAACACCGAGTAAAATTAGTTTTTACCATCCTAAAATACTTACCTTCAGTATGTGCTAAATCGTTTCCGGTTTGCTTTTCTTACCCGAATTTTTTAAACCCCTGTACCTTTAAAACCAGCAATGCAATGAGATTAGCCTCTCAGGCACCTAGTGCGCGTGCGTCATTGTCTGTAATAAGGCAACGTCAGCCATTGTAAAACCACTTCGTTTTTCGGGTACTGTACCAGTCGGACGAATGGAAACTTGTGTCCTGCTTTTCTCGTGGTTTGCCACTTCTGCCCGAACTTAAGTATAGAAATCCGGGAAGCCCTGGAGTCCGGGGACTTCCCGTCTCGTACTAGTTTCACCCCTGGGTGTTTTTTTTCCTGCGTGTTGGATGTGTAAGATGTGCATTTTCCCTGAATCTGCCTGACATGAAGTATTTTTTAGTAAGTTGTTAATTTTTTTTACTAACCTGTATGAGTTAGGTCTATAGCCCGATTGCATCCACAATGTCCACATTTCCACAATGTTCCCCGTCCCGCAACCGTTAAAATCTCAAACCTTTGACGGTCAAAACATTCATGTGCTCCGTCATAACAGCTGGTTTTGATTAAACGTAACAATTTTGGTGATGCGTACATATCTGAAAGTAAATATGTTTTGAAAATCAAAGTAAAAGTGCCGAAAAATCGTTAATTGGCAAGAAAGTTTTTTTGATAGCGGTTCTGATAAAGGTGATAGGTTGTCACTGAAAATTTAACGAACAATTGTGAATTCTTCTGTGGTGGTATAGGCCTACGTGTATTTTTCCTGAAGAGAGCGAAATTATAACCGAAAATGAAAAGGCTCGAATGTGACGAGACATAAGATGTGTAGGTATCCACAATTGCCATCAAACCATCCATAATGATGAGAAAAAGAGGACGGTGAATAGTTTGAAATACTGCTTAAGGTGTAGGATGCGCATGCCCAACTTGAATGTTCCAGCATTCTGAATTTCATCAATGCAGAACGCTCCCGATTAAGTGAAACAAAATTTGTGGATGGGAAAAAAAAAACATTATTTTGTGCATAGAAAAGGAAAGTATTTGGTGAACAGAGGCATTAACGTGCCACCATTTAAAATGCATTTATCGGATATCAATACTGCAGACCCGGAACTAAACTAGAAAAACTACTAGCCCGAGGAGATTCTGGCATCAACAACTGGACGAAGGCAGTAAAGATCACAATATTTCGTACAGTAGCATGGAAGATTTGATCCAAAGACATTTGGCTGCTGGACAGCTCACAGAAGCAGAAGCATTTGGTAGGAAAGTCTCACTGCCGCAATAGTCGGGGCAGGCGATGAAAGCAAAGGTTAAACCAGGGATGGGTCTAACCAACTAGCTCTGTTATTCACGTGGGTGGTCAAACTCCATGTAAAAAAAAAAAAGTCAAGTTTACTTCGATTGCACCCTGACTGATGAGGTAACGGCACATGTCCAAAAAGTTATGATTAGTAAATAGTAGCCTTCACCAATGTTGTTCGATGGTGGTGTTTACCTCGCCAACATGTCCCCTACTTTGAAATTTTTTTGGTCCAGTCTTTATGTAATGCGACCCAACAATGAAACGCGATGAAATTAACACCACTCTTTGTACCATAGCTGGACCAGTCTCCGTCGGTGAAGTGAACCTGAATATCTTTTTCCGTTGGAGCGGAAACGAAGCTTCTTCTTACTCAAAATCATGGTGTCAGTCGGACCCTCCTCTGTGTTTTCCAAACTCTCCCATCATTGCAAAACTCGTTTGTTTATCATTTTGTGGTGGTGATACCGGTTCGGCCAGTCTTTGTAAGTCATAGCATTAGCCCACCTGCTGAAGGTCACTGCGTTCTCACCAATCTGTTCGGCTGGAATGACCCATCTCGACGTAATAGGTCATCATATAGTTTCCTTCGTACATGTTCATGATTTGATGGTGTTTTGTTTGACACTGTATTCAATGGTTTTTTTACACCTCTTTTTTTTAAATGAAAAACTACCTTGCGAGGTATGACGACCTATGGATTCAGTCAAGAGTCGTGATGCCATAAATATGATTCATTACGTACAATTTTTATGAAATTTGGTGGAATTTACACACCCCGACTGACGATGTCACAGATTTTACATGAAATTTGGTGGAAATGTGGGGTAGCGTCCTGCGAGGGGACATTTTTGTAAATCACCCTCACCATGTAAAATTTACGTGAAGTTTGGCAGAATTTACACATCCCGAGTGGAGGAAGAAGAGGGGAAGTGTCGATGATCTGCGGGGTGTTCCATGGGTTGGTTGTTCGGAGCTGTTGGTGTTCTCCGAAAATGTTAACCTATAACAGCATAGATACGACTTTATCCATAGGTCTTTATTGTTCTGTCTGCCTAGCTACAACTAAATCCGTATCCTCGTTTTCTAGGCATTGTGTGCGTGTGTGTTGGAGGTTAAGGCACTATAAATTCTATTTTTATTCAATTTCCAAATAAGTTGGATGACTACACTACTTGTTCCTTTCTTTTAATGGATGCAAAATGATAGAGGATAGCAAAGAGAATTTGTAACTCTAAAAAGTCAGTATCGAAACATGTTAGATTCGTCCCCATTAGTTCAGTCAGTTTTCAGAGGGCACCACGTGTTCCATCTCGTAATTTTTACCCCAAATTTAAGGTAAACTAAATTACAACAAAGCTAGGCTAAATAATAATTAAATTCAAGCTAGTTTAGTTTAATTTTAAGCTAAAAACTGAGTAGAAATTCCCACGTAAAACACGTGGCGCTCTGTATAAACTAAGACTGAACTAATATGAATTTTCAGTATGGGTCTCAGTCACAAATTCTCCCCAACCCTATAAATTCTTGAGGATAGTTACAACCTAGGCTGAGAAAAAAAATTTGATCAGAATAATGCAAAATTACAAAATTTTCTATCAAAATTAGTTTTCTAGTGGCATTCAGCAGCAAAGCAAAGACATACACTATGATGAGTTAAGTTACTGTTTAAAATTAAAAAGGAAGTGTTTTTTTTTTTTGCGATTAGTAGGTTGGTTGGTTATTGTGGGTATAAAGGTTATTCATAGGAAAATTGCTCATTAATTTTTGTGTATCCGCACCAACGTGATGCGGTGCGGACTGAAGATTTGAAAGCCGCATGTAGATCATGAAAATTAATGGGTAAAACTACAAATTTTTGTGTGACAATACTACGTGTAAACCATCGACTTTATTTCGTATTTTGTTAATTAGTCATCTGAAACTTGAGACATATATTTTTATGCTTGTAACCCCCTACTTTTAACGGTTATGGAATGCTGTTTTGTTTGTTGAATTGCAGCCTCATTAGTGAAGCGAGAAGACTATAACATAGTTTGCGTTCCAACGTCATTCCAGGTTAGTCAATTTACTTGAATTATTTTTTCTGCTATTAAAAAATGTTTGGTTAAAATTTATTTAATGGGAACAGCTAAATGACCGATACTGCTTCTAAGCACCAGACTGCCTTTTAAATCCTAAAAGGGAATTTCTGTACGCCGACAAAAATATGAATTACCTGGAATTCTAGCATTCTCCTTCTCCAATGCTTCTACTGGAGAGATTAGTTATAGAGCCTGCCAGCCACCCAACCAAGTGCGCATGCGCACCCCTCCTATATAAAAGCATTGCGAGTGACTGTATGTCATCTTTTCTTGAATTTCTTCTCTACAGTTCATACCGATCGGATGTGCTATTCATTGCTTTTGGAAAGTACCACTGTCGTCTGGTATTACTACGGTGTCTTCTTCATTCATCAGCATGCCGGGTGCCAACGGCACATCGCGGAAAGCGTCGGCCCGGATTACTACTACTCCGCCTTCACCCTGTCCAATTTCAGTGGACATCCTTTCACCGCCTTTGCCAAGATTTTCCATCCTTTCTGCAGCCTGCCATCATTTGCCCACGAACTGTCCTTCGTCGAGTGGTTCACGATCGCCACTCCCTCCGCCTGCCCTCCCTTCGGCCACCAAAGGTGCTGCCCTGGAAACAACTACAACTTCGCCTGTTCTCTGTGGTTAGGTCATGGCTCCACGTCCAGACCTTCGCTCACTTCAGTCCGAGCTCTGTAAGGCCAAGGAGGTCTACTCTCGGCTCATGCTTCACGTCAAGACCCGACGGAATGACGGCATACGTCGTTCGCCTCACCCTTTGCAGGCACTACTTGATCTCTATCTAGATCTTCACGTCGTTCTTCCAGTCCTACACCTTTGGCAGAGGTTGGCCCTTTAGGAGAACCACTGTCAAGGGAGAAGGTCCACCTGCCTTCCCTTCAGCTACAAGCGAAAGCCCTCGCCTCGTCCTTCGTCACCAACTCAATACACTCAAGATGAGTCGCTGCTGCCGCCTCAAATGACGGCACTTGCAAGTGACACCGTTCTTCCTTTGACACTCCTGGGCCTTCCCATCGTCGTGACTCACATTCATCCAGCAAGCACTCTTCTGTCAGCTGATGCCTCTGTCTTTGTTCCTCGGCCTTCACGTCTTGTTACCATTACTAATGACAGTGACTTCGACGCAGCTTCTGCCGTCGCCGAGGATGCTCAACGCTTGCCAGTCATTTCCAGCGACATTGACTCTTGTACGCTCACTTTTCTGCCTCCTTCACTCGGAAATCCCTCTACCAGACCTTTTGAAGACATCTTTCCGGACTGTTTTATCTACAAGCCTTCGCCAACTGCTACTGATCGCGTCAAGAACCGGGGTCTTTTTACTGGCTTCGGCTTCGGCTTGCGCGACCGCCTTCCTCGATGCAGTCCTAGGCCAATCGACGACTCTACTCACTGCTCTCCTTCGCAATGGAGGCCTGCTCCTTGGCAAAGACGACCCATTGGAACTAGACAAGGACTCTCCTTCCCCTCGCCGAGAAACTTCCTTCTTTCGCCCTACTGGCGATGGAGCCACCAACCCAAGAAATTTCGGCACGTTTACTCAATCTGAGTTTCTCACTGCTGAGGTCTAAATGGATTTCGGCACAGCCCTTTTCGTCAGACGGAAGGTCTCCTCCTTTCCTTCACTGGCCGCCCTCAAAGACAATGACCGCCTCCTTCGCCTGGGCCTTCGTGCTGCTTTGCAAGCCGGCGTCCTTAGCAATGCTGCAAATGCACTGTGCGAAAAGCCGTCTTCAGAATCAACTCAGCTGGAAACCACACCTCTAGCCTTTCTTATCGTGTCTTTCGCTTGGCTTGCTTCGCAAGGTTCCCTCCATGAACTGGCTTACCAAGGCTCTTTTCAACTTATCGCTCCTCCTACGGGATGTCGCCCTTGACACTACTTCTAATCTCAATGACACGCCACGAACTTCGAAATCAACCACTCCACGAATCGGACATACTCTTTTGGGGTCTGGGTCCCGAAGTTGGCACCATATTTGCACATTGCCCGTTAATCAAAGGCCTCTCGACCCAAATAGTTTTGTTTCTTCAATAAGAATAATTCTCTTCCCTTTCACATCAGTGCCAAGGACACCTGGCACCCTTTGCCTTCACAAGATAATCATAATACAACCTACCCTAGCTTGCCGTCTTCAGATTCTCCTCCCTTTTATGGGTTAGGGTACTGGCAACGGGCGAGGCCGTTCCCAGGGCTCGACCGTCATTCCCACTGCGCCTCTTCAGGCCCCAAGCAATGATCCCAGTCCTTCCAATGCCATTCTCCCTTCACCACTTCCTTCCAGCTTGGTACTCTCTGACTCCAGACTCTCATATCACTTCGATTGTAAGCGAAGGTTTTCTTCCATTATTCTCCAACCGCCCACCGCTGTCTCCCCTCCACCATGGTCCTTCGCCCCCTTCGTCTGCTATCTGACGTCCGAAGTTCAGGATCTTTTTTCCAAGGCCGCTATTTTGGATTGTCCCGATCCCATTCGTCCCGGCTTCTACAGTTTCATCTTCCTCTGCCCAAAGAACACGGGTGGCTACAGACTCGCCTTCAACCTTCGGCCCCTGAATCGGCAAATTCAAAATTTTTACTTCAAGACAGAAACCCTCGACTCATTCGTCGCTCCCCTTCACAAGGGGAACTGGATGGTGTTTATCGATCTCGAGGGTGCAAATCTACACATCCCGCTTCATGTATCTGTCCGCCATCTCTTTAATTTCATCTACAATGACAGTCTTAGAGTTCCTGTGCGTCCTGTTCGGTCTCAACGCCGCATCAAGAATCATTACAGCCGTCCTCAAACCCGTTTAGCAACTCCCCATCAGCACCAGATACAAGAAAAGTGTTTACCTCGAAGACGGGCGTCTTCCGCAACAAGATCCCTTTGTGCTCCTTCGTAGGTGGGATTTCACTGTGCACCTCCTCCAGCAGTTCGGCTTCGGGATCAATCCCAAGAAATCTGACTCGTCCCTTCTCAGACCTTCGTCTTCGCCAATCCTAGGGAACCCGTCAGGTGTTGCCCTCTACCGCTTTGACGAGGTCTGCTGGAATGCAAGAATTCCAGGTAATGGATATTTCGGCATGTAGAAACATCAAATATCAGGGGCACCTGGTTGGTTTTGATTTGTTGCTTAACCGAAATATACATTACCTTCATCCGCCCTACCTCCCCTCTGTGTCACCACTTTGGCTTTATAGAGGAATAAAAAATGACATAGGGTCGCTCGGACGCTTTTATGTAGGAGGGGTGCACATGCGCACTAGGCTGCGTGGCTAGCAGGCTCTATAGCTTAAGAGTAACAGCATTGGAGAAGGAGAATGCTAGAATTCCGGGTAATGAACATTTTCGATTAGGCAATAGAAACCAAAATCAACCAGGTGCCTCTGGTATTTTGATGTTTTTGATAGAAACATTGTCGATCAACTTGCCACGTTCTTTGGTTTTTAAGCGGTTACCTACGAGGTTCATGCCGGTTTTCATCTTTCCGCACTTTAAAATCCTCTGCACATAAGCTAAAAGTGTTTTTGGTTTAATTGGCAGTGTGAGCGAAGCCGCCTCTGAATTCAGATTTATCTTTGTGAGTTTGTCCGTTTGATGCACGATAATGTTTACAGTTTTGGTGCATGAAATTCAGAAGTTCAAAGGTAAAAAATCACATCTAAAATATTTTCGTGGATTATAGCGTTTTCTGTCGACTGGCTAAGCTGATTTTTAGCTACTGTGGTAAGGGTCTTCAATGTTTAAAGCTAGTGACTGCGAGCACTACAAAAATAATGCAAAGCCCTTTGCCATCATATACCATTTTTACAGTTCTTTTAGTATGATGTTTTTATTTTATCGTTTGTACATCAAATCTTGCCTTTTGTGAGAGAGCTATCTAGTCTAGGAGCTAGCTCAATGCACGTATGCACTTTTATGTACCAAACAGGAGTTTTAAACACAATTGGTCACGTGGTCCAAATCATGGTCGTTTGGCCGCCATATTGGAAATTACGCCCAATGATCTCTCCCTTACTGGTGGTCCGATTTTAACTTTAAGATCATTTTAATTTCCGTTAAATGCCCTACAACTTTTGCGATATGACTTTTTTGATAATCACATTATTTTTTTTTAGAAAAAGCGTGATTTTAATGGGTATTACGTGAAAAATGCCACTTCTCGAATAAATTTCTTATAAAAGTGCAAAAAAAGTTGGCACTTTAGTACCATGCTCCGTACTAAAGACATATTTTTCAATAGTATCAGAAGGTTATTTATAGGGGAATTTGCACTTAACTTTTCTGTTCCAGGTCTGTTCAAGAAGCAGGTGACTGGATCTTAGCCCATAGTTTTCACACACCAATTACCTCAAATGTTAGTGAAGCTGTGGTTTGTTCTACTGACAGTTACGTGTTTCTTAATGCACAGTATCATTACCATGATAAGTGGAAAACTATGAACTTTGGATTATGGTAACAGAAAAAGGGGGTACTTAACTACGCAAATGCAAAGGAGCAACCGAACCTGAGGATTTTCCTAGGCCCTGCTATTGCCAGAAATTCTTTAGAGAAAATTATGTGCTGTGACTTTTAAATTTTAAAAAACTGGATTTGGAACACTAAGGTTAACGTGCAAATTCCCCCTTAAATAACCTTCTGATACTATTGGAAAATTTGTATTTATTATGTGACATTGTTGGCTTAGCTAGTTTATTTAATCAACAACCATTTTCCCGTACAGGTCTGTTTCTAATAGTAACTTTTTTGCACTTTTATAAGGAATTTACTAAAACATCGATTTTCACGTAATACTCATTAAAATCACGCTTTTTCTCAAAAAATAATGGGATTATCAAAAAAAGTCGTACCGCAAACGTTGTACGGCATTTAACAGAGATTAAAATGAGCTATAAGAAAGTTAAAATCGGGCCACCAGTAAGGGAGATATCATTGGGCGTAGTTCCCAATATGGCATCCAATACAGCGGCCAAACGAGCATGACCACGTGACCAATTGTGTTTAACACTCCCGTATGTGTGTAATAATGCTCAGCAGTCAAACTGTGGGTACATAAAATTGCATACGTGCATTGAGCTAGCTCCTGTACTAATCCAGATGTGCACATAAAAATCGGTATGGGATTCGTTCGCAAAAGCATGGGCTAGGCATTTTGGCAACCAATTTAGAAAACCTTTTTCAAAAATTGTTTGAATATAGAGTGTGGAAAAACCTTAGTAAATAGCCGGGCGGTAACAGAGCAAGCTCATTATCACAGAGTGCGAACGTTTAAATGTGATGAGTGCGGCTAGGCATTTAAGCGTAAATCTGTTTCAACAAGACACTAGTATGGACAGTACGGAAAACCCTTTCGAATGTGGAGAATGTAGCAAAAGCTTTAGACTAATGTACTCGCTTAAAGGGATCGAAAAGAAATTGTTTAACCCTATATACGCTAATTTTTTTCAACGTGCACTACTTTTCTGCGCGAGTTTATTTTGCTACAATATTGTCTGTGATGTTGGCTTCCCAACAATACTCGTACGGGGAAGATGAACACTGTTGCAAATAATCCCAACATTTAAACAAAGTGCGAAACGTCAACGGGCTAAATAATAAATATAAAAGTATTTTCTCTGTACCTTGTCATTGTTGTAGCTTGCAAATAAATCGATCAGTCACTAGTTCAGCTGTGGTCAGCATGAATGTACTTCTACTTCCACGTAAGATTTTTGTGAGATAGGAGGGCGGGCGCTTCGTCGCCGCCGCCCGCCCACCACTGTTTTGTACAGCCTTCGACTGCATGGTCTAACACTACAACCCCGTATTACAATGCACTTTTGTTACTTCTGCTCAGCTAGTCCAGCAATGGTTCTTTGTTACAGCCGTTATTACTTACCGTACTTTTTTACTGTTTGAATCGTCAGCCCATATGTAATAATCCACATCGCTTGGGTGCAATTCTCTTAGACGATAACGCGTACAACAGGCGGCCATCTTAAATGGCTCGAAAATTGCTGCTCCTTGAGAATGAGAGTACGGCGCGAAAAATGAACTAATACGACGGGATTGGTTCGTCTGATGATATCTAATGCTGATTTGTTAGGTGATAGTACATTGGTCAATTCCTTTGTTTATTTCGCGTTAAGAAGCAGTACTAGCGAATCACGACCTGCCTTGTTTAGACGTCATCAGCAACCCGATATCGGGCTCAACGCATATTCTGTAACGATGCTGCATGCCCGAAATCGGGTGCAATGCGTATATAAGATTAAATATAACCATTGGATCATGGCCATGGGACAAAAACCGATTTTAAAATTCATCTGCCCGTTCATAATTCAGATACCCTGTTAAAATGTGACGAATACGGCAAGGCATTTAGATGTTAAAAAAAAAAAATTATCAGTGCATACCATTGTTCACAGTAGAGATAAACTTAGTGAGTGTGGGAAATCTTTTCCATGTAGATGTAGTTTAATATTCCACGCTCTTTACCGTAACTAAGAGCTGCCTTATCACCGTGAGGTACATGGCAAGGCCTGCAGGATTGATTTTAGCAAGGCACTTTCGTGTGCACTATACAGAGAAACATTTCGAATACTAAGAGTGAGGTAACAAATGCTATAGTTTTGACAAGACACACCATCCTTGGTGGAGAGAAACTATTTTAATGTGGAAAAGCGTTTGTGGGCATATTCAAGGGAAAGCACTGGACAGAACACTGGTTAGAAATGGTATAATAGAGCAGTGGGTTAAACTGATTTAGCCCACTGCCAATCTCACTCGGCCGAGTAATTGCGATCTTCAGAACTCGGTTAAATGCCTAGTTAGGAGTTTGTTGTACTACGGGTATACTGATATGCATTTTTCCCACTTAAGAGATACCCAGCCAATCAGCCAAAAGGTGGCCAGCATATCGAACATTCTTACTGAATTTATGAACTTAACGTGTGCCTTCCACTTAATCTAAACCAAATGTTATCGAAGTTACTAACAACAATTCAAGTTACTGTTAGGCCTTTAAATTTTCGGAGAAAAACGTTCTTTCTCTCGAAGGCTAAACGCTCTAAATGACTTCTTCAGATGGTTGTTGCACGGTATTTTAAAATGGCGGTTCGGTGGATCACTGATCTTTATATACAATAAAGATGCAATAGGCCTTCCATGTCTTCATAGGTTGGTCCAGTTAGGTTCATTAGAGGCACCCGCCGCCGCCGGTGAGACAATCTTTTAATTGCTAGTGACTACAATGCACAGAGATGAGCTTCGTTCTTGGTGTTGGAGTTGATAAGAACGGTTGTCTTGTTCCATGCAATGGAGTGTCCAGTACGACGATGATATTGCGTAATGCCGTTTAGTTTTTCTTCCCGGCGGGTGACTCCCCTGGCGGAAAATTTCGCCCACGTATACAGCTGGGCAGCTCGTGCACGGGACATAGTATATTACTTTGCTCTGTGATGCGATGTTAGTTGGAGGCAGCCACGAGTTGGAGCGGACTCAAGCGGGCACGGATAGCTCGTGGCCGCCTCCAGCTAACATCACATCACAGTGCAAAGTAATATACTCTGTCCCGTGCACTAGTTGCCCAGCTATGTACGTGGGCGAAATTTTCCGCCAACTCCAAGTTTGACTCATAGAACATAGGGGAGCCATCCGCCGGGGAGAAAAACTCGGGCATTCATGGAAGTTAAGTACCTTTTGTACCCCCACCAATTTGATTTTTTACCTAATCGTTCTGCAACTCTGCAATTGTTGTTAGCCTCAGATAAATGAACTGCTACACTTGACTAAACGGCATTGTGCAACACCATCGTCATACTGGACACTCCATTGCATGGAACAAGACAACCGTTCTTATCAACGCCAACACCGAAGCTTATCTCCGTGCATTGGCGTCACTAGCCATTAAGAGATTCTAGCTAGTGGGTGCCTCTAATGAACCTAACTGGACCCACCTATGAAGACATTTAGGGCCTGTTGCATCCCAAACTAACGGTAAAATTAGAGAAAAAGTGGCAGCTGACAGGCCAACCTCAGATATAAAGATCAGTGGTCAACCAAACCGTCATTTTTAAATACCGTGGAACAACCATGTAAAGAAGTCGTTTAGTGCGTTTGGAGAGACATTTTCTGAAGAACGTTTTTTCTCCGAAAATTTAAAGGACTAACATTAACTTGAACTGTATCTTCCTTTTTCTGGCGGAATAAGTGTTCCATTTTTTACCAACATGTCTTCAAATTTCCACTGTTACCGTCGATTACCGATTTTCAATAAGTGATATTTTTGTGTTCTGATCCGAGAGAATGAAAGTCACACTCGTGAGCTTTTTCAAGCCCCAAGTATTTATTTTACGCTGGATTGGTTCAGCAACCCTGCTTTTTGAAAATGGAGAAACGTAATTGAAACTGGTGAAATTCTTACTCGGATGCAATGTTTTATTCCAGTGCAAGGTAAAATTACCATCTTCATTAATTTTTCAACTAATTTTAAAGTTAAACGCTAGCAACGCACTCCTGAAAATAAATCGTAATATCACTGAAAATATGCTTACATGATATTTTGGTTCTTGGTGAGATTTTTAATTGTTTTGTTTTTGCAGTGCATTTTACCAATAAAACTATTTCACTATGGTACCTTAAAGGCAGGAAATCTTGATGTTGTAAAATTAAATACAAATGCAAATTTTAAAAAATTACTTTTTTTTTATTTCCATACTCTTTGTTTATGTATTTGACTTTGTTTTAGGCCCGTCAGCTAATTGTTGATCATAAGTTGACTTTGAGCGACTTGGATCGCCATCCTGTGGTAAATATGCTATTATGTTTTATACCTTTATTTTTTAATGAAATCAAAGATTTGGGCTTTTATAGGAACTCTTACTTTCTGTGATTTTTGTAATATCGTAGTATTTTTTCCAATGGAAAATTTCAATTGCTTCTTTGCAGAAGGGAAACGGTAGCTAAAAATACAAGTATATGATTGAGAAAATGTACATTCTGTTGCAAATATCCTATAATTCGCAAGTCTCAGAAATGAAAAATGACATTAGGCCAGCAAACAAAAAAATTAAAAGTTTAGTCAATTGTCTTGAGCACCAAGAAGTGTAAAGAGTCAGCAGTCTCACTTATAATACTATAAATCCAGCAGCTAGATGGCACAAATTTGGATCAACAGATTATTTATCTGTGGGCGGACAGCTCTGTAGAGGAAAAATGAAACACTAGGAGCATTCTTTGCAGCAGGGGCTCATCTGGGGGGAAGAGGTAGCAGCTTGCAGTTGGGGTGGCACAGGGACACTGACGAAGCAAGGGGGGTTCGCACATAGGGAGTAC